>JAQQSW010006307.1:0-13980 GCA_028646575.1 Pseudocheirus occidentalis | reverse complement strand
CAGGCCACCAACAAACAAGGTCCCATCCTGTTCATATCTTCAGTCAGCTTCACTGAGGAGCCAAATCCAAAATCTGTTTTGACTCTCTAAAATTATTCCTTATAAGCACTGGCCTTTTCCCAAGTCAACAGGGGAGTTCACATCTTTTCACCAATGGATGGAGTTCTATACTTAGCCCTAAGTTACTAGGTACTACTTCGCCCTAAGTATCTGATCTACTTAGCCCTAAATATCTGATCTACTTAACCCTAAGTATCCTATCCACTTAGCCCTAAATATCCAACTAATTGATTACCATTACACTCCTCCATATTATGAGGAGAATGGACTCAGTGATCCTTGTACCTTCCAACTTTAGATCTATTCCAGAACATAACTTGGGATGATGTTAAACTAGAGTGACCGGATATAAACTTGTTCCTGAAACTTGCTGTATTTTTCTGAAACCCTAAGAAATGTTGAGGGGAGGGGAAGAGGGCAGGAATAATATTGGACAACCATTCCCCTATTGTTCATATATTATCATGGATAGATAGAGATAATAAAGTTATGGACATAAATATGTACACATACACACACAACATACAGATAATTTATCTTGATGGATAGAATGCTAGGCTTAGAGTCAAGAAAACCCTAATTCAAATCCTACCTCTGACACTTTAGAGCTGAAAAAGTCATTTCACTTTCTTGTGTCTCAGGCAAATCCCCAGGACTTATCTATTCAATCAAAGATGGGCCAAAATCCTTAATTGGTGGAAAGGATTTCCATTCCACAAGTTTCCTGTGCTAAGTCACAAATCCTTTCCAAATTTTCGGAATATGATCTCTCTATAACATGTGTCAACTGGTATCCATTTGAATGGATCAGTCCTAATTGAAAGTGCTTAAATACTTTGGAAACATGATTCTGTTGTTTTTAAAAATGCCTATAGTTTTCTCACATCTGATTTTACCTCTTTCTCTCTTCTTTCCCTCAAAATAAAGTTGGTGAACTCAGTTTAATTCAGATATTCAATTTTGTACCAAATTTGGAAAGTCAGGATGTTTTGCTTTGTTTGGGACTATTGTTGCTAAGGTTTTGAAAAGTGCATTTGATGATGATGCATCTTTGAGAAATATATGTTATAAGTAATAGTAGGGAACTGAGAACTTTTGTTCTGACTGAGAAGTTCCAACCACCCAGATGGGCTAATGGGGCAAAGGAAAAGGATTATAGCATGTATTCCTGTTCAGGGGGGATGGAAAGAATTAGAGAATCAGTGACTGCACTTTTTCAAAAGACATAGGCAGGAAATTCTAATATGAATTGTCATGAGTGAGAATCAGACCAGACAATGTACCAGGAACATTCTATCCCAGAGATCAGAAAGGGGGCAAGGCCATTCTGTGTATTAAATTAGTTTATAAACTGAAGCCAATCATGTTGTAAAATGTAGTAAAAGTCTATTTTGCTTCCAGATGGTACACATCTTCCTTTGAATTGAATGTCAACATGATGTCAGATTACAGAGTGCTGGAGTCTGGTGATCTGTCCTTTTTGCATGCATTAAAAAGCAGCAATACTTCAGAATGTTATAATAGCAAATACAAGGACAAGGAAAGGACACTTGGCTCAAAATTTGAAGACACATTAAATATGAATCAAGCTCATCTTTCTTCATAGCCTGTTGTTCTCAGCCATCTAAGAAAGGAATGAGTAGTATGTGAGGTGCATAAGGACTTCATTCTCCAGAAAATCTGAATTTTGTAGGACAATAGGAGAAGATAAGAGTAGTGTTAAGAGTCTGAATGCTCAAAATGAGCTAAGCCTGGTAAGGAAAGCTAAACATAGCCAAAAGGTCTTTCCTTAAAATTATTTTTGGGAAAGAAAAAAAAAAGTATCAAAGTAGGAATTGGGCCTCTGGAATGATGGAATGATGAAAACAAAGCACAAGGAGAAAGAACAAATATTGAATTCTAATGCTGCTTTTGTTTTCTTTGCCTCAAAGTCATGTATTTAGAATGGAAATGACTGAGCAAAGAGGCTAAGAGGATGCTGAACCCTAAACTAAAGAGAGAAAGAGTAAAACAGGACATAATTGCCCACCACCACTTCCAATCACAATTCTCAGGGAAAGTACATCCCACAATCCTGAAAGAACTAACAGATGTGATTAAATCATTATTAGTGGTTTGAGAAAGAGCATGGAGAATGAAAAGGTGACATAGAGCCTTGAGAAGTGGAAATGTTACCTTATTTGGGGAGAAATCCTACAAATCTTTGGATGTGACTCTGCTAGATGTATTTCTATTTCAGGAAGAAAAGTCATATTATTATATATACATATATGTATATGTTTATAATACAATTTAACATATTATGAAAGGGGTAGTTAGTGAAAGGTAACAACTATCAAATAGGTCAACATAGTTTAACAAAACAGATCGTGATACACTAATCAGATTTCCTTTATGGACAAGATTATTAGACTGGCATATGCGGTAAATCTTGTAGATATGGCTTACTTAGACTTCAGCAAAGACTTGGACAAAATCTCCTATGCTAAATTTCTAGGCAAGATGGATGAATGTAGGTATTTGGAAATGATGGGGGATGGGGTTTGTGCAAGGTCCCTAAAAAGAAAAGTCCATGAACTTTGACATAAATTTTAAGAACCCAGCCCTTGAACCCAGAAACCTGACATTTGTCTGAGGTGCCCAGTCTATCCCAGTCAGTAGTCCTTTTATAAGCCCTTTCACTGTGGCCCTCAGATGGGCACCTAGCCCACCCCAAGCTATTTGCCACACTTTAATCCCATCCAGCTCTTCCCATAATCTTTCTGTATAAAAGTACCAATTTTATCCAACAAATGCACAGATTCTTAAGATACAGCCCACTTGTATTGGCATCACAAATATGGTAAACTGACTAGGAGTTTCACCCACCTAACCTGTGTCTTAATAAACTTACTATTTGGACTGAATGAAGGCTAGATTCTTTTGATACAGACTCTTGCATTTCAGGGTTCCTAGTACCCCTAGACTGCAACACAACTGGTTGAATGACTGAACAAAAAAGTCCCTGATAGATCAATATCAACATAACTCTGTACTGTTTATGAAGAGCTTTGATGAAAGCACAAATGGCATGGCTGTCAATATTTGTATGAACCAAATATAAGAAGGAGCACTAATGTGTTAGGTAACAGTCTGGATCCATGCAAAACTATAAATATGTCTATCTCTATCTAGAGATAGAGATAGAGATAGATATCCTAAAACATGATAGAACATTGGACAGAATCTCCTAATTTATCATTCAATAAGGATAATGTAAAATCTACCTGGGTTAAAAACAAAACAAAACATATCATGCTAAATATTCCTAGGTGCTTCAGTTCACTCAGGATGGACCTCCTTCAGGTACTGTCTGAATGATCAACTTTTTCAAATGAAGCATCACATTTGTTCTTAATATTCCACAGAGAATATCTAGGAGTCATAGATGTGAGTGTATTTGATCTTTATGCAAGGAAAATCTTCCTAACATTTAATGCTATCCTAGAGTACAATGGTAGGATGAACTACTTTTGGAGACAGTAGGTTTCCCCTCACTTGAGGTCTTCAAAGGAATGTTGGTTGATCACTGAATGCAAATGTTGTAGAGGGAATTCTTAGACAAGAAAGTGTTGGACTCTAGTCTTTCTGATTCCTTCTAATGGAAAATTCTGTGAAATGCACAATTACTCAAACTTGAGTTGATAAAATGATTGAAATCATGGGGGAATATAATATGAAATGGGGGGGTGTCAGTGAAAAGAAATTGATATATGGTAGAGTCTTAGGGAAAGGATCAAGTAGAAAAGAAAAGAAGAGAAGCCTGGAAGTAGATAGAGGTGCATATAGAGAATAGTTTCATAATTAAAAGTATTATAGCGGAAAAATATTTCTCCAACAAAAAGCAACAGATTGGACAGATAGTTGGAGGCAGTAATAGACCTGGATAGTTTCATCATCATTGCTTGTTTTCTTTAAATAATACTTTTTTTCCCTTTTTCCCTCTACCACTTAGAGTAACTTTCTTCCCCAAATTTCCTCTTCCCCTTGTTTTGGGTAATTGCTTTTGGATTTATAATGTCTGGACAAATTTGGACAAATGAAAATTCTTCCCTTACTTAGAAAATGTCTGTAATCATGCATGTTCAAGAGCTACAAGAGAGGCAACAGGGAAGGTTATAAAACTGAAATTCGCTTTCATCACGGAGTGGATTATAAAATAATAAATGGTGACTATATGCACATTGTTTTTATTCAAAATGTTATTCATTTATAAAATGCTGGGCTATGGGTTATTTTCAACAAATGACATTTGCCCAGCCTATGCAATATGGAAAGCAGCCTATTATACTACATTTGCCTTGCTTGCATGTTGACAAAGGACCAAAATTTCTCACATACTTCTAAATAATGACAAAATGTCTCATGGAACATCTGGAATCCTTGGAAAGAGGTTTAAGTAAACTATAAACTGGAAATAATTCCCTAGCCTGAAACATGAAGCCCCAGTGCAATTACTGGCTAGAATCACAGGATTTCTCATTGAAACCAGAATAACTTGTTCTTAATTGGATGCTCTACTCAAGTTGTTAGTCTGCCTGTCTTTAAAGACCCTCACCATTTCATAGACCTCCAGAGTCATTTTCAAGAGTTTAAATCTATCTTATCCAGCTTCGAGTCCCAGTTCTGTCATCTAGTTCAACAACTACCTAAACAAAAAAAAATTATTCTACAGTGTACTCAACAGGGAACCTCCAACTTCTGATGGAAAATCTCCTGCTGGGGAACCCTCTATGTCCCAAGAAATAGCATTCCACTTTTGAACAGCTCTACTTATTGGTAAGATTTTGGGGGGGGTTGGGTTTTTTTTTTTTTGGTTTTTTATCTTACTTTAAACCAAAATCTTCCATTCTTCAATTTCTACCCATTGACCTCTGGAGCACAGCTGAAGGATTTTAATCCCTGATACTGAGAGAAATGATTGTTAATAGCCAATGATTATTCAGAGTCTCTCTCCCTCACCCCACCCTTTTTTCTATAGTCCTCATTTCAAAGTTCAGTCCCTAGAAGGACATTACCGATAATGAGATTTAGTTAACTCTCCTCAATCTTGGTCAGACCCTACCCAGACTTACAAGGAATTGAAGGTAAAACTCCCTGCCCAATGTCTTTTGTTCAGGCTTGGGTAGAGGATACAGATTCTTTGTTTAGATTGTCCAAGGTTAGGGATACCTTAGAAGTAAATGACAATCAAAGTTCATTAGAATAGATCTGGACCTTCATCATAATATCAATCCTCCATTAATTGTTAACCAATCAGAGTTGATTGCCACTCTCAGGAATACCCCTCTTCCAAGGACATATAAGCTGTAACCCACTGTCATGATTCTCTTTGACATTCAAGAGTACCACTGACCATTTATTAAAATGCTAACATTATTAATAAAATGACTAATTACCCAGAAATTATGTCTTTCAAACTGTTTAATGTCAGCATACAGAAAAGAAACATTGCCTAGTGGAGAGTGGTCTTGAAGTTAGAAAAAAGTCAATTTGACATAATATATGACACCTACAAACTGTGTGACAATGGGCCAACCACAAGCCCCCACATGTCATAGTGGAAAGAATACAATGGATTTGAAAATTAGAAGACCAGGACTGGACTCCATTCTCTTCTGCTAAATACCTGCTTTGTCACCTTGTGCAAATGATTAAACTTTGCCAGGCTTTAGTTTCCCTCATCTATTAAATTAGGAGTTTCCACTTCATGAATTCTGAGACCCATTCCAGTTCGAAATCTACAACTACCTGCCCCAAAAGATAGTCCTTCAAATACTCGAGGGCTACTATTGTGCTGCCCTTATATCTTCTCTTCTCCAGACTAATTTAAGGGGTGAAAAATCTATTTATTAGCACCTATCACATGTAAAGCACTGTAGTAGATGCTAAGGATACAGAGACAAAAATGGAACAGGCCCAGTCCCCAAGGAACTTACATTGCCTTGGAGGGCCACAACACTTACAAACATGAGTGTGATGCAAAGTATCATGAAGGAGGAAAATAACTCCTAAGCTGCACCTCAAATAGAAAAAGAAAATGTTAAGAGGTGGAGATGAGGAGGGAGTTCATTCTAAGCCTAGGAAATGGAATATCCCAGTTCAGAAACAGATATGACTGGAACTCAGAAGAAATGGTATCAAATTTTTGCAGTTGAATGGGGTAACTAGTAGTAGTACACAACTAGTAACTAGTCCAACATACAGAAAAAGACTTCCCACTATAACAATTCTGAGATCATCTACCCTCTACCTGAAGACCTTCAAGTTGTTGAGGTAATATTTTTTATTGTTACTTTTTTCCCCTGACATCAAGCCTAGATTTTGCTCCATTCCAATTTCAAACCATTACTCATTTACTCATTAATCTAATCCTTCTTCCACCTGACATTCCTTCAAAAAAATTGAAGACAGATAATCATGCCAACCTTTGTTTCAATTCTAGCATACACTTCATCTTCTCTTCTCCAGACTTTGCATTCCTATTATGTCCAACCTATCTTCCAATGGCTTAGACTAGAGGTGTTTCTGCAGCTTGGTTATCCTCTGGATAACCTAGCCTGTCAGTGTTCTTCCTCAATTGTGGAACCCAGAACTAAGCCCAGTCTTGCAGATGTTATCTGACCAGGACAGAGCAGGACTGCCCTATCACATTCTTATTTTTGGAAACACTGAATCACAACAAAGCCCAAAATGCTACTCTTTTTTTCACGAAAGGAAAGTGATTTCAAATAAGAGTAGGAAGATGGGCTACAATTAGATAAGGGTCTTAAATGTTAAATAAAGGAGTTTGTATGATATTTTAGAGGAAATAGGGAACCATGGAAGGTTCTCTAAAACGGAAGTGACACAATCAGACCTGTGACTTAAGGTTTTTATTTTTGGCAGTTTACAAATTAGAAAATGGAGGGAAGAAATGAAGGAGAACAAATAAGCTGTTACAGCTGTCTCAGCAAAAGGTGGCAAGAAAAGAACAGATACAAGGCAGGTTACAGAAACAGTCAAGAAAACTCAATTGGATATGGAGGAATAAGGAAAAAGGAAGAATGAAGAATGATTCTGTAGTTACACCAGTTCCTTTAACTTATCCTTAGATGATCTCTAAGGCCCTTCCAATACTGAACCCTATCATGCTAAAATGAATTTTCAAAGTGGCAGTGAGTTTATTGGACTCACAGGCTTATCTGTATCTGCATAATAAACCTAAAACTGATCTTAAATATAAACTTAGCAGTTACTGCAAATGGCATGTTGGCCCCTTATCTCCTCATTCTTAACATACTCTAATCTCATTAATTGTAGAAGATGATGTAGGAGGTTCCAGACTGTTGTTTTACAAAGCAAAGTCATGACAAATTATCATTATAGGCTCAATTATCTGAATTGTACCCTAATTGTCTCCCCTTCCCCTAATGTTCCAGGAAGACAGCATCCCTGTGAGACAGATGGAAATTCAATTAAAAAGAGCCCCATGAGGAACATTTAGGATCTGTGTAGGTAAATACAAGACATTTTCCCCTGGCATCTTGCATCCCATCCATCGCAAAAAATTTCTTCATCAAAAATACTCATATGGCTCTATGTCCTTTAGAACATATGGATGATTTTTCAAGTCATAAAGGTGATTTTTTTTAACATACTTACAAGAGACATTCTTCTGTTGGGGAATATATTCATATATATACATATACATACACATATATACACGTGTGTGTGTGTGTGTGTGTGTGTGTGTGTGTAACAGCAAAGGCAAATGAAGTTTGTTCGACTCAGAAAGCAAGACTTCACCTTTCCTGTGAGGAAGCCTGATTTGTCTCCTCAGATTTCTGGAGATGGGTTTTCTTTGCTTTGTTTTATAGTTAAGAAGCAAAAGGGTAAAATGTATGTATCATGAAATACATTTCTCCTTAGAGGAGATTTTGTAGTAATGGAGTCCCAGAAATAGAGGACCCATAAATGTGTCAGTATCTTAGGGCAGATGGCCTTCCAGCTGTGGCCCAGCCATTTCCAAATGGAACAATGCCCCAGAGTGATTATGATCCCTGAATCATGTGTGCCCTGTGTGGAAAATATGAGAGAGGAGAGTACCAATGTGGGAGAGGAAGAGGGCTAGTCTAGGGTGAAATTGTGAGGAAAATCTGTAGAATTTGCTTATACGGCTTTCTCTTCTCTTTTAGTACCTCTCATAACACTAGTCCTCCTATCCTTCCTGTTTTTTTCTATTCCTTATATTAACTCATTCACCAGCCTAAGGGCCCCGGACACCTCACCATCCTATGGAAGTAGCATGTGTCCTAAATCTATCTGATCCCCTTTCCTCCAATCACAATCACAATGGACTGACATTCTCATTCAAATATAGCTTATAAAATATTTCATCCTAAGGTATTTAAGAAAATCACAGAGCCAAAATGAACCCAGAGAATTGCTAGCTCAAATCCTTCCTATGAGGAAATGTATACATGGGATGAAAGGGCTTTTCTAAGCTCATATGATGTGTTTCATGGAAAGTTTTGTAATCTATTTGGGGTCAGATAATTTAGACTCGTAGCCTGGCTCTATTATTTTCTATTTGTGTGACTTTCAGACAAATTATCACCTTTCTGGTCTTCAAGTTCTTCATCTATAAAATAAATAATTTAGACAAGGCAACCTCTGAGGATCCTTTGAAGTCTAAATCCTGTGGAATATGGTTTTCCTGGGACAAAGAACTTTATGCACTTTTCCTCATTTAATTCCCTCCTCCCAACAGCCTATGAAAAAGATATTTTCATTTCCCCTGTTTTGCACATTAAAAAAAAAGAATTCAAAGAGATCCAGTGGTTTGCCCAAAGTTTTAAAATTAATAAGTTATACACTGGAACTCAAACCTAGGTCTTTTCATTCCAGTCCCAGTGTTGTTTTCATCACACTAACTTTCTCTTCACTGTGGAATCTTAATATCTGAGTAATGATCAGTCCAAAGAAACACTTGTCTAATGGTGAAATTTCAGACATGGCTTTGGAGGTGCTATTTGGTGACTGAAAAGCACTCCCAGTATACCTTAAAATACCACCACCTAGGGGACGGCTTGATCTTCTTACAAAAAACAGTTAGTCATAAAAGACATATGTTTTTCTGTCTGAAAGATGTGTTCTAAAGGCCAAAAGTCCAATGCAAACCATACTTCTCTAATTTCTATTGCTGAATTATCTTTAGCTGCCATGCCATTTTACCTTGAAAAAACAAATCTTTGTGGAGCTATGTAAGAATGTTTTAAAAAATATACTGTCTCTCAAAATTATGGAGGAAAAATAGCTCATCTATTGCTAAATTTTGCATCCTACCTCAGTGGAGCCTTTCAATTTGCACAGTGCCTATCCACCTTGAGGTTTTGTGGCTGAAAAGCCTGGCTCTATCAAAGATGGAATTAACCTGTTTTATCTTCTGACCTCCCCCAGCTGCTTGCCTACTTTTTTTAGTTTACAGCTCCCCAGTAAAACGTGCAGTTCTTTCAGATTCTGGCAAGCTGTCATTGGCAACTCTTGGGGGCAAGCTTAAGAACAATGGATAGCATTAAGCCTCTCTCCTCTTGGCTAGAGAGGGACTTCATGAAAAACTGAATCACTGCTGCTATTCTACATACCTGCCCCTCAAATTTGCTACAAATGACTATGCAGTCTGATATTAAGTGGAATTTAATAGAGAGTTCATACAAGAGGGTTTATATGATCTTATGAATTATTATTCATAGCAGAGCTGCCTCTGAGTTCACAGTACTTCCTAGAAATAGGCATTCATGCCTCTAAGGAACATACTTTATATGAGCCTAAGCATTATATGCTTCATATAAAGAAACAAGGAACTGAGATACATTTCCACCAATTTATTGCAGACTCCATGAAATAAGTGGACGTTTTACCCTCATTTCAAGGAGGTAAAAACTGGGCCTGTCAAGTATTGATTAGCAAGTTAACTTTCCTAGACAGAAGGTGGGCTCTACCTAAACCTTCATGAGAAGCAAGAGAAAGAAAATAGTCAAAAAAAATCTAATTTCTACAGACTACAAACAGTGCAGAAACCAATGTGATTTTATTAAAAGGGGATATGGTTATTATTAAGCATTTATATTTATAAAATACATAACAATCCTTTTTATTAGCATTCTCTATAGAAATTTGGGAGAACCAGGGTGACAATTTTATGTGACAATTTTATAAGAAACTGAGGCCCAGAGGGCTACGTAGCTAAGTATAATTTGTATGAAAGTTCATACCTTTTTTTTTTTGCTTTTTGGAGGGCAGAAGGTAGGGCAATTGGAGTTAAGTGACTTGCCCAAGGTCACAGGACTAGTAAATGTTGAGTGTCTGGGACCAGATTTGAACTCAGATCCTCCTGACTCCAGGGCTAGTGCTCTATTCACTGTGCTACCTAGCCACTCCAAGTTTATATCATTTTTTTAAAAGCAAATTGTACATCTCTATTTCAATGCTATTATATATGTATTGTGCTTTATCCTCATACCACACATTATCAAATATGTTACCATGTTTGTTTCACAAAAGGTAGCCCTAGTCCTAGAATATTGGAAGCAAGAATAACAATAAATATTATCTAGTGTAAACCTTTCATTTTCATGGAACAAACTGACACTCAAAGGGATGTAACAATAGCTCATTTTTATCTAATATTATAAGATCTGTAAAGTGCTTTACATACATTATCCTCTCATTTGACTCTCACTAGAATAACTTCCTAAAGTTGATATTATTTTTCCCATATTAGAGATGAAGAGACTGAGGCTCAGAGAGGTTAAGTGATTGACCCAGGGTCACATATCTAGTAAGCACTAGAAAAAGGTTTTGTACTTCTCTTACTGTTTCCAAGTCCAAGACTCTCTTCATATTGTCTCTTTTTATGTCAGAAGTCACAAGAAACATTTCCCTTTCCAGAGTTTTATTTTTTGCTTGCTTTTTTATTTCACTTTGCCTCAATGGCAAAAGCAAATGTAACCAGCATTTTAAAATATCACGGGGCTACAGCAATGGTTACACAAGACCTAGCTTCACTTACTTTGAAGGACCAAATAATACTATATTCCATAAGCAAAAAAAGCTATGATTATGACCAAGGGTAATTTACCTAGCAAAGTTAAATATCATACTGAATGGAAAAAAGACATTTAACAAACTCAAAGACTTTCAGGTTTTTGTGACAAAAACCCAAAAGAAAATGAAAATTCAACTTATGACATACAGGAGGAAGATACAGTAAACATTAAAGAGAAATTATAAGAAATTCAATAAGATTAAATTGCTTACTTCTTATGTGTGAAAATATTAGCAATAATCTTATGATTGTCATCACTGGATAGTTTGAAAGAAAGGTGTGTGCTGAGCTGAGCATGATGGGATGATTCTAAAAAAATAAAATTATGTAGTGAGAGATAAAAAGGAGCAATTATCTCACACAAATGAGGCATAAAAGGAAAATTTATACAGAAGAAACTAGTGGAGAAAGGATGGGTAATGCTAGAATCTCACTCACCAGAAATGGGTTAAAGAGAGAAATATATATTTATACACACATACATATATGTAGATGTATGTATGTGTGTGTGTATGTATGAATGAACAGATGTGTGAATGTGTGTATAAACGTTTCCTAAAATCAGAAAGAAATAAGAGGGTAAGGGGATGGGGGTGGAGTATAAGGGAAAGACTCTTAGAAGGGTGGTTAGGTTAAGTAATAGGAGAGCAAGGTAGGGGGTAGAAGTAAAGCAGAGGAGTAAGAAGGGACAGGGTAAATAAAGTTAGAAAGATGAGGAAAAGCATCAAGGAGGAAAATATGCAAAAATTAATTGAGATTTAGAATGAAAAAGCGACAAATTTACCCATAGAACAGAAACAGCAAATGAAAAATTTGAATTCAACATTATGTTGTATACAGGCAACATTATAAAAACAATATATGCACACAATGATAAAATAAAGAGGAGAAGAGGAATTTGGTGTGTTAAAAAAATCAGGGGTAAAACACATGATCTCAGATAAAGTTAAAATAGATTTAATCAAAAGTGAAAAATTAGAGAAATTATACTGTGGCAGCAAAATTGTTCACTATGGTTTTAGACTATCTTAAATAACTAGCAGCACAAAATACCTGAGTATATACTTTCCAAAACAGACACAGGAATTATATGGAGATAACTCAGATCCAAATAAATGAAATAATATTTATTGTCATGGTTAGGTAAAGTCAACATAATTTTTAAATGACAATTTTACCTAACTAATCTATTCAATTAATTACTTTAAAAAGCACATTAGTGTAAATTACTGAACAAAATAACTAATCCCAATTTAATTACTAAAATATATATTTTACTGAGTTAGAAAAAATAATAAAGTTCATTTGGAAGACCAAAATGTCAGGAATTTCAAAGAAATCAGGGTTGAAATATGTAAAGCAAGTAGCTTCAGCAATGTCAGACCTTAAACTATATAATAAGCTGGTAACATTGTTGAAGTGCAAAAAGAATAATTTTGATTATTTTAAATTAGAAAAAGAAGAGATCTCCTTAAAAAGAAGTATTTGTCAAATGGAAAAGGAGGTATAAAATCTCACTGAAGAAAATAATTCCTTAAAACTTAGAACTGAACAAGTGGAACCTAGGGATTTTATGAGATACCAAGAAGCAATCCAACAAAATCAAAAGACTGAAAAAAGTAGAAAAAAATGTTAAATATTTCATTGGAAAAAGAGTTGATCTAGAAAATAGATTTAGGAGAGATCACTTAAGCATTATTTGCCTACCTGAAAGTCATGATCAGAAAAAGAGCTTCAACATAATCTTTCAAGAAATTATAAAAGAAAACTCCAGATATTCTAGAGCCAGACAGTAAAATAGAAATGGAAAGAATCCACCAATCACCTCCTGGAAGAGATTCCAAAATGAAAAGCACCAGGATTATTATGGCTACGTTCCAAACCTCCAAAGTCAATACAAAAATACTGCAAGCAACCTTTCCCACCCCCCCCCAAAACACAACTCAAATATTGTGTAGCCATGCTCAGGATAACACAAGATTTAGTAGCTTCTACAATAGAGGATCAGAAGGCTAAGGATATACTGGAGGGCAAAATAGCTAGTGCTATAATTAAGAATCACCTACACAGCAAAAGTGAGTAAAATTCTTCAATAAAAACAATGGGTATTCAATGACATAGAGGATTTTCAAATATTCTTAATGAAAAGACCAGACCTGAACAGAACATTTTACTTTCAAATACAAGTTATTTAAAAAGCATAAAAAGGTAAACAGGAAAGAGAAATTATAAGAGATTCCATAAGATTAATGTGTTTACATTCCCACATGGAAAAATGATATTTATAATTCCTGAAAACTTTCTCATTATTAGTGCAGTTAGGAAGAGTACACTTAGACTGAAAGCAGAGGTGAGAGTTTAATGTGATAGTATGATTTGAAATGGGGGAAGGGGGAAGTGGAGCATAGGAACCTTACTCACATGGAATTGGTTCAAAGAGGGAATAATAAACACACTTAGTTGTGGGCAGAAGTCTATCTTACAAAAAAGAAAAGTAGGATGGGATGGAGATAAGAGAAGGAAGGGGGGAACTTATAAAAGGGAGGACATTTTAAGGGAGATAAAAGTCAGAAACAAAACACTTTTGAGAATAGACAAGAGAGAAAGACAAAGAGGGGGGGAATGAGAAGAAGATGGAGGGAAATACATAGTTACTGGTCATCATTACTTTGAAAAAAAAACTACAGAGAGTCAACAACCTGACTGAAGAAAACAATACTTTAAGAAATAGATTAACTCAAATGGCAAAAGAGGCCCAGAAAGCCAATGAGGAGAAGAATGCCTTAAAAAGT
>JAQQSW010006306.1:0-13980 GCA_028646575.1 Pseudocheirus occidentalis | reverse complement strand
GGCCACCAACAAACAATGTCCCATCCTGTTCATGTCTTCAGTCAACGTCACTGAGTAGCCAAATCCAAAATATGTCTGTCTCTAAAATTCTCCTGCTTATAAGCACTGGCCTTCTCCCAAGTCAACAGGGGAGTGTCTCAGCCAATAGCATTCTTCCACGTCAACAGGGGAATTTACACCTTTTCACCAATGGACAGAGTTCTGTACTTAGCCCTAAGTTACTAGGATCTATTTAACCCTAACTATATGATCTACTTAGCCCTAAGTATCTGATCTACTTAGCCCTAAATATCAAACAAATTGATGACCATTACACCATTATACTCAGTTTTGCTGGGTAGGTGATTCTTGGTTTTAGTCCTGGCTACTCTGACCTCTAGAATATGATATTCCAAGCCCTTTGATCCCTTAATATAGAAGCTGCTAGGTCTTGTGTTATCCTGATTGTGTTTTCACAATACTCAAATTGTTTCTTCCTGACTGCTTGCAGTATTTTCTGCTTGATCTGGGAACTTTGGAATTTGGCTATAATATTCCTAGGAGTTTTCTTTTTGGGATCTTTATCAAGAGGTGATCAGTGATTTCTTTCAATTTCTATTTTGCCCTCTGGTTCTGGAATATCAGGGTAATGTCACTTGATAATTTCTTGAAAGACGTTATCCAGGATCTTTTTTTTTGATCATGACTTTCAGGTAGTCCCGTAATTTTTAAATTTTTTCTCCTGGATCTATTTTCCAGGTCAGTGGTTTTTCCAATGAGATATGTCACACTGCCTTCTATTTTTTTCATGTGTTTGGATCTGTTTTATAGTATCTTGATTTCTTATAAAGTCATTAGTTTCCATTGCTCCAATCTCATGTTGAAGGAGTTATTTTCTTCAGTGAGTTTTGAAATTCCTTTTCTATCTGGCAAATTCAGCTTTTTAAGACATTCTTCTCCTCGCTGTTTTTTTTTGGTGGGGGGGGGTTCTTTTGCCATTTCAGTTATTCTATTTTTAAGGTGTTATTTCTTCAGTACATTACTGGGTGTCCTTTAGCAGGCTGTTGACCTGCTTTTCATGATTTTCTTGCATCATTCTCATTTCTCTTCCCAATTTTTCCTCTACTTCTTTTACTTGATTTTCAATATCCTTCTTGAGTTCCTCTATGGCCTGTAACCAGTACATATTTTTCTTGGAGGCTTTTGGTGCAGGAGTTATGACTTTGTTGTCTTCCTTCCACTCCTTGCCTTGATCCTTTTTATCCTCAAAAGAGGATTGTATAGTCTGTTTGTGCTTCCTCATATTGCCAGCTAATTACTTGACTTTTGAGCTCTTTGCTGCAGTAGAACTCTGCTTCCAGAATGGAAAGAGCTTTGTCCCAAATTTCTGGGGTTTTCACAGTTGCTGCAGCTATTAGAAAGACCTCATCTCCACAGCCCCCACAAGCTCTGGCTCATTGGCCACACACCCCAGGACCACCACCCAAGACAGTGATCCAGATCCAAGCAGGTTAAAGCAAGAGTAATTACCCTGTGGATGGTTGCTTGGTCCCCTTACAATCTGCAGGCCAGGAGCTCCTGAAGGTAGGAGCTCATGAGGTAGTGGCTGCACAGTGACCACACCTCTGCTGCTTCTTGCCTTGGTGGCAGGTGCTCTTCTGCCCACCTCCCCCCATCCGTTCCAACAGAGTTCCACACTGTCCTTTTACTTTTTTGGTGCTTATGTGTTGAGAAGTCTGGAAACTGCCACAGCTGCTGGTGGTTCACTCTCCTGATGTCTGCTCTGGCTGCTGCCGGTTGGGGCCACCCTGTGGCCGGAACCGCATAGCTCACAGGGGACTATGCTCAGTTCCAAGTGTGCTGAGATAGACCTTTCCTGTCAGCCTGCCAGACTGCTTTCAGTGGCAGATTTGTTTCTCTCTGTCATTTTGTATCTTATGTAACTTTAAAAATGAGTTATTTCTTTTACAGGTATTGGAAGTGGTTGGAGCCGGAGTTCATGCCAAGTTTGTGCTTCTACTCCACCATCTTGGCTCCCTATAACAAACTTTCTATTGCCTACTTCATCATTCACTTTCTTTTCTCCTTGTTTATATTCCTTCTGTATAATTTTATTTTCCTGTATTCTACTCTTAAAATATGTTAATTTTCCATATTGGCTTTGCTTCCCCATTCCAAATTTAACAAATGGAAAACTGAGTTCATCATCTTCCTCATGCCCTCAGCTAAGACAGATGAACATATAGTGAGAGTTATTTGAATGCATTTGGGATCCAGATGTGTGGGGATTGGATAGAGTGAATCCTATTGTATATATTTTGGCTTAATACTGAGAAATGGCTAATATTTGCAAGAGAAGCAATTTGTAAATTAAATGGTCTGGAGTTTTGTCTTTTGAAGAATAATTATTTTTTATATTAACCTCCCTTTGCCCTCTAAGACGGCATCAATTTATTACACATTTCAGAAGTCACAAACATTGATTGAGCTCAGGCCCTTGCTATGAAATACAACATGTGTAAAATTAAAACTTTTACAAGTGAACAACACTTCCATTTGCTCACAGGCACTGAAAGCTTCAACTAAGATAATATACAATCAATGAATCAATCAACAAGTATTTATTAAATGCCTAGCATCTTCTTAGATACTATGCTAGACTCTGGGGATATCAACACAATTAATGAAACAATCCATACTCACAGAGAGCTTACTTATTAAAGGGAAGATGAGGAGTAGAAATGAAACTATGTAAAGAATAAATAAGGTACTAATGAGCTGCCATCTCACTATCCCAGTTTATAGATGCTTTGGATAAACAAACTGATTTGGTGCTGGTATGATAGTGAAGTTGTATCCTAATGAAGATCACAGTGAGAGTAAAGGGCAAAATAAGACTAGAAGGGAAGATAAATAATGAAGAGTATCAAGCAGAGGAAAATTTCTGGGGAAATGGTGCCACAAAAAATAATACTAAAAAAAATAAGTTGGAAGGTGATTGGGGAAAACTAGGGAAAATTTCAAATTCACTTAACTGAGCATGGGAATAGAATCAAAAAAGGTATACACACACACATATATGTATCTGTACATACTATATATAATATATATATAATAGATATATCTATTATATATATGTGTAAATAGCTAATATTTATAAAGTGCTTTAAGGTTTTCTAAGAGTTTTACATATATTATTTTCTACTCAAGACACTCCTATGAAACAGGTGCTATTACTGTTTTCATTTTACAGATGAGACAACTGAAACTGATAGAGAACAAATGACCTGTCCAAAGTGTGTGTGTGTGTGTGTGTGTGAGAGAGAGAGAGAGAGAGAGAGAGACAGAGACAGACAGAGACAGAGAGAGACAGAGAGAGACAGAGAGAGAGAGAGAGAGATATGGAGACAGAGACAAACATAGAAAGACAGAGACAGAGAACGAGATACAGAAGTAGAGACAGACAGTGAAAGAGACAGAGGAATGAGTAAATGGATAAATGTAAATGTAAATGTGAAGTGTGGGAGAGCAGATTAGAATGGAGTAGCAGCAAATTAGTGTAAAATAAAGGCTATTCCTTGGGACAAAGTATGGATTTTAAAAAGGGGATAAAGATAAATACAAAGGATATAAAAGAAAGAAAGAAACCACAAGTTTAACAAATATAACTTTGAAGTGTGAATGTATTAAACAGTCCAATAAAGTAAAAAATCATAGCAGAATGAATTAAAACACAATTTGCTGACTATATAAAATGTTTTCAAAGACACATACAGAATTTGAAAAGATTACTCAAAAACTTTATTTCTGTATGTCATGAATAAGTGTTTAATATAAAAAAAATAGAGATTGAATGCAAAGAGAAGAGTGTATTCCAAACAGTACAAAAATGAAATCAGCTACTTCAACTTTGCCAGACAAATGGTTACTGAACTGGGAGGCATTTCAGATTGAGTTATTTTGGTATCATCTAATATTTGACTAGTTAGAAGAAAGAGCAAAATTAATGATGAATTAAAATTGGTGATGGATTAAAAAGCTGAGAAGACACTATGCAGTTGCACCAATTCTAATTCTATCCATTTAAATGAGTTATTCACTCTGATAAATGTAAACTAAATACAAAGGAAAGACATTGACTGATAATTCTGGGTCAGCAAAGCCAGCCTTGCTGAAACAGCAAGATACAAAGAGACAGAAGCTAGTGTGAGTGTCATGTGAGTCAAACCACTGCTGTCACATCAATTACTACCTCCCATCAGATCCTAATAGAGATAGCCCAGGACCCTGAGTGCAAAAGACCTGGGAAGAGAAGTCCCTCCCATTCCCACCTCCAGACCACTGGCTCTGTTTCAATCCTATCTATTGCAGACAACATCCAGGAAGTTACCCTTATGGAGAAGAAATCTGACAATTTTCTCTGCATGTGCTACCATAATTTCTGCCTCATCAGCAGCCAAAATTACTGAAAAAGTGAAAAGAAAAATTCCCATCACCAAAGATCTTGGCAAGTACTACCCCTAGAACCAGTACAGGAACAAAAAACAAAAAAAAATTGCCCAGGGCCTTACCTACCCTAGGAGCAGCCTTGATTCTTCAATTTGGCAAATGATCCAACATCAGAAAGCAATATGGTCTTATCCATGGAAATGACACTGAAAAAGCTGCTTGCCATCTGCTTTTCAGTGTCACTTTAAGGACTTCCCAGCCTTTCTGTCTGATTTGCAGCTAAAGCTGCCCATGTTGTTATCTCTCCCATGAAAACAACAGCTCTTTAAGAATAGGGACTATTTTACTTTCCTTTCTCTATACCCATAAGTTAGGATAGTGCTTTGTACATAGCAAGTGCTTATTTTTCATCCATACTTTTTTATGCATTCATTCATATGTTCATTAATTCATTCTTCCATTCATTCATCAGTCTATCCATTCATGTATTCATCTATCCACTCATTTGTTGATTACAGTATCTTTAAGAAGAAAGCCCTTTGCTTTCTGGCACCTTCCTACCTTTCAAGTATTATTACACTATACTCTTCTCCATGTACTTTACAATACAAAGCACCAGACATTTTTTTATGTTCTTCACATGTGATACACCATCTTTCAACTTCATCCTTTCAATGACCTTTACCCATTCTTGGAATACTCTTCTTCCTCACTTTTTCCTCCTCTTTTCCTTGGGTTTCTTTAACACTCAGCTCAAAACCCATCATTTCTACTGTATCTTATATGTTCATATTTGTTTCCATATTGTCTTCCTCATTAGAATGTGAGCTCCTTGAGGGCAAGGCCAACATTTTTTGGCTTCATTTGTATGCTCAATACTTATCACAGTGCCTGGCATATAGTAAGTGTTTATTAAATCCTTATTGACCATCTGATAGACTAATAAAACATAGCAATAAAAGAGGGACCAAAATAATCCAGACATTTCAGACAATACCAAATCTCTCTATCAAGTAGGATTGTCTGCTAGATGAAGTCAATGCCAGTTTTGACTACAAACTCATTTGCAACATTTTGTGGAGGAGGATAAAAATTGCAAGCAATAACATCTTACAAGAGTGAAAAATAGTGAAGGGGAAAAGGAAAATGCATAAAGCTTGTTGTAAGACCTAAAAAAACTAGGACATTTTAAGGGCATTTATAAGACGACAACAAATAGAATGCACCTGCCACCAATTTCCAGGAATTGAATTTCAGGTTTTCATCCCTGAAAATATTGGATCCAATGTCGTTTGACATTTACCTCTGCCTGCCTCACACTGCTACAGTACTATTTAGGGTACTGGGCTATGAAGTAAAAATACACCCGAAGAAAATAAAATTGGGTAGATTGACTGGACCTGACCAAAAATACACACAGTATCATGAGTGCTGGAGGGCACATAATTTTAAAGGGTATAAAATTCCAAAGTAATGGAAAAGACCACAGATCATATTTTCACTCCAAATAATAAGAAAATATAAATGACTATATGGTCTCATCGAACCACTTTCTCATGTTTGTAAGATCATCAAAGAGAATATTAATGAAACCATAATAATGTTGCATCTACCCTTTCACAGATAACTTTTTTATTGGAAACTATATCTTCACAACACTGATACCATTGTTAAGAAGGTATAACACTCTGTTGTGAGTGTTGTTTGTTTAGTATGAAAGAACACTTGGCTCCATGAGGGGGAGGGAACCATTGCTTTAGGACTCTGTGTTCAAACAAGGTGCTTTTCATGACTGTTTTAAGATTATACAAGATACTTTGATAGACATCACTGCAGTTATTTTTGTCAAATGATGCTTTCATTATCAGTAATATATGTGGTATAAAACAAGTAAAATTTTTTTTGTGTTTACCAATGACATGCAGGATATTTTGCAGAAATTCTGAATAGAAGAGGAATGCCTAAATCAAAAGATCCTTCAGATACACCAGTTTTTACATGACCTCATACTAATTGTATTAAACTCTAGAATATAAGGCCCTCTTTAATATGTTTTATGATCACTCAGAGAACCTAGTAGTCCAGATAGGAAGAATAAATAAATTAAAACTGGTTTGTTCAGATTATAACATACAACGGTCTGGCAAGCAATTGGATTAGTCCATATATATTAGTCCATATATATGTGTATATAAATATATATATATATATGTATATATATATATATATCTTAGACTCTGCAGATGGGCAATGTTGTTGTTGTTTAGTTATTCAATTGTGTCCTCCTCTTCATGAATCCATGGACCATCACACACCAATACTGTCCAGGAGTTTTCTTGGCAAAGATATTGGATTAGTTTTCCATTTCCTTCTCCAGTGAATTAAGACAAACAGAGGTTAAGTGACTTGCTCAGAGTCAGAGTAAGTGTCTGAGACTGGATTTGAATTTAGGTTTTCTAGACTCCAGGTCTAGTGCCCTATGCACTGAGTCATCTCACAGTGTCCTAAACAATAAACTTGGAAAAGAAGTTGAATAGGGAGAGGAAATAAAAATGTACTACATTTTGGAAACTATAAAAGATTGGTCTAACAGTCATTACATGCTCCTTGCCTTCAAAACTGATTTTTTAAAATTCCAGTATCTTGCAGGTGATTCCATATGTTAGATAATCATGGAAAAGGATGATCAAAATTCTAGGTAACCCAAAGGACAAAAGAGAGACTGAGATGACTATAAATATTCTGCAGCATATTGTTATTGAGGATTTGTAATGGGAATCTGAAGCCCTTTCCTGCCCCTAGCCCCTTTGCTTAAGTGGCTACAAGAGAATGTTCATGTGGAGCCCGTGGGGAGAAGCTTGTTTTTTGGGGGGGAAATGACCACACCTTCTTGCTTTATAATTGGACAATGGGTCAAGAGGGCTGACCCAGGAGAAGCCTATATCTACACCCTCATGTGAGGCTTTGCTTTGGGGCTCACTTTGAGAAGATTTGTGTGATTTGGCCAGATGAGACTCTGGGAAGCCGTTGAGCGCCCTGGCTTTGAAAAACCCAGATGTTGATGCTTCCCTCTCTGGTAACTTGAATAGGTAATGGATGTGATGGTCAGATGGTTGGTAGCCCGTCTGCTGATCTGTTTCTTGGTATGTTTGTAACTTGTGTTTGCAACTTGTGCTTGTGACTTGGGTTTGTATTCTCTGGAGTTCAGGATGCTGACTTTTCCCCCTGAACTAGGTAAATGATATGTTTGTTTGATTAAAGAATGATTGTTAACCCATTTTGAGTTGCTTTCCTTTAGTAAAGCAGATGTAAGAACCTGTGCCAGCAGCTGTCCTAGGTATGCTAGGGTGCTTGCTGATACAGGATTCTTGCACTAAAAGTGGTATCAAAAGTAAACATGACGATATGTTTAAAATGGAAATGACTCAGTCATATAGCAAAAGAGGGACAACCATTGGGAAGCACAAATGCTACATTTGTAATCTAAAATATACATAGATACCTCCAATATATTAGCCTTCAATCTTTTGAGTGTATCTTATGTCAAAGATTAATGGAAAGACACATACGAAAATTATAGAAGATGAAGGTGGATGGTTCATAATTTTCCCTGATTGAGAAAGTGACTAAATAAATAAGATCAATCAACAATAAATTTAGTAAGTAACTTATAGGGGATTAAGGTACTTAGGCAGCTTTGTAGCATGGTGGATAGAGGACTAGTGCTGGAGGTTGGAAGGCCAGAATTCAAATCCTGCCTCAGAAGTAGAGCTCACATTCTAATAGGACAGATTCTATCTTGTCTAAGTAAATACAAAATGAATATAAAGCAAATAAATGCCAATAAATACAAAGTAGTTTAAAACAAGCTAGTCTGAGAGGCCTGCCAGTTGCAGAGATCTGAAAAGTCTACTTGAAGGTAATGCTTGAGTTGATTCTTTGAAGGAGACATCATGTGGTATGAGTGACAAGAGAGAGCTTTCTGGGCATGGATAATGGCCAATACAAAAAGCATGATAGTAGATGGAGTGTTACATGTGAAAAATGAAGAGAGGGCCATTTTGGCTTGATTGCAGTGTGGGAGGGGAAGTGATATACAGTGAGGCTGCAAAAATAGTTTGGGGCCAGTTTGCATAGGATTTTCAAAGCTTGAAGAGGGATTTTTGTTGTAGGATAGAGACACTAAAATGCTAGTGGAATTTGCTGGGTAGAGGAGTGGAATGGACAGATCTTTGATTAAGGAAAATCACTTTGCCAATAATGTAGAAGATGGACTAGAGTGGGAAAAGACTTCAGAAAAAGAGAATGATTAGGACACTATTGCCTTTTCCTTATCTAGGTAAAAGTCAGTGAAATAAACTGTAATCAGGAAGGGGAGGGTAAGTCCACAAAATTTCCATACTTGGTACAGTCAAATACAAGTTATTTTGAGATTCCCAGCTGTTTGAGGATTTTTCACATTATTACTTCCTTCTCTTAGCATACACAATCCAAAATTAACTATTTCATGTCAGGAAAGCACCTGCCACAATTCAAGTCAATTAGTGGATATATAAGTCATATTTCCTATCATAAATTGAAACTAACTACACCAAGATGCCCTTAATCATTGTTGTATGTCCAGGTCAGTGGCATTCCACAGTCAAGAACCAGAGTCAGTGTTGCTAAATGCTTTTGGGGCAAGGTTGAATTTAGAATGAAAGTGGAGACTTCTGACAAAGGAAATCCTAGAGGCCTCAGGAGAGATCTTAGGCTAGAGTCCAAGGCATGGAGGAATCAATAACTAATGTCGACAGGATGTGGAGAGTGAAAGGGAGAACATTTGGAGTGGCTGGCATGTAGTAATTCTTGTCAAAAGGGGCTGCTTTTATGCATGTGTACAGCCTCATTCTGTCTAGTAGCATGAGAAAGAGCAGAGAGTGATGGATTCGGAGACAAAAGACAAATCCAAATGTTAATTCTGCTGCTTACTACTTGTGTGACCTTGGGCATGCTGCCTTTACAGAGTGGCCATTTTCTTTGTCTGTAAAACAAGGAAATTGGACCAGAGAAGGTGTTCTCAGCTTGGCTTCAATGGCTCTCCAAAGGCTCCATATATAGATTTTATATTCATAAGTTTACCTTGTATATACCTTGCTATGTAAGGATTTGTTTGTTTATTGTCTCCACCCATTAGATTGTGAGCTCCTCGAGGGCAGGGACTGATTTTTGTTAACTCTTTTTGTATCCCCTGCAATTAGACAACGCCTGGTACATTGTAAGCACTTAATAAATGCTATTGACGTATCATAGCAGATTACCAAAGGGAACATCACACACACACACACACACACACACACACACAAGGATTAGAGTATCTTTAGGATATTTTCCATAGGAACCTGCACAATTCTTGTTTGGGATCATACATTGGAGAGACTATGTATGGACAATGAACTGGACCCAGAATAGAGCAGGAGGAAAGATGCAGGCTGGATTGCCTTTCGGAAATTGAAAAGACTTTTTAATTACTCTGACTTTTCTTTGAACCAATGGCCCACTAAAAAATCAAGAAAAACAAACATCAGTATTTCTGATGACCCTGTTTGACTTTGAATCTTGCAATGACAGAGTCTAAAGGATTAAAATTGTGAGTTACTCAAAGGGCTGTGGAAATTTGATAGGGGATGTGAATATAGTGCAATATATTACCACCCAAAAATGATTCAAAAGAGTGACATAAAGGATATCAATAAATATACATGAATAAAAAAGATGAGCAGGTTATATTATGAGGTTAATGACTAATTTATAGATACCTTCATGTCTCATCAGTATGCATGTGGTGGTCCAGAGAAATGGAGAAAGACAACAACACATTGAGTAGACTGCTCCACACAGAAAATCACACACATAATTCACACAGAAACACAAACACAACAGATTTATAGGAACACATGGATAAGAGATGGACAGAACTGGGAAGCACAGATGAGTTGCCATCTGTATTAATGGAAAGAATACTTGTGTCTGAGAATAGATGTGTCAATCAAAGTTCTGAAGTATCTTCATCAACACAAAAGGGGAAAATAAAAAACAAGTTTGAATAATTAAGATTCCAACTGTTAGGAGGGATTCTATTTTCTGGTGAATTTTTTTTAAATAACCATAGTTTATGATGATAGTGCATCTTTTTTTCCCCCTTGATATATCATCAGTACAGTAATGCCTATTAAGCACTACAGTATTCACAAAATAATCAATATTATTTATACAAGATTTTTAGTCTAAATTTATTATTGAAGTTGTTCTGTGTTCTCAGGGCTGGGCATCACCATTTTGTGTAATTATTTCATATTAGTCTTCATTAGATCACATTAAACCACAATTTCCAATTGGGAAAAATGTTTCTTTTGTTAATCAATATATTCCATATTTCAAAAGAAAGTGAATGTCTTTAAGAAATATTTCACTGGTAAAAAATAGGAAGGTGTATTTTGAAATAAGATAAGTTGCAGAGGAACAAGCCTGGGAAGATCTGACATAAGGGGATTGTGAGCCTCAGTTAACTAGACTATACATATGCCTCCAAGACAAAGGTGGAACGTCACAGCTTTGACCTTCCTTCCTCCCTGGAGGAAAATCTATCATAAAATGAACCAAGGTAACTTAAATCAAGAATAGGGGTTGATTTCCTTCTCTTGAGACTTGGTCACCAGTAAATACAGAGTTATTTCAAAACTGAAACCTGAAAAAAGGAAGCCAAGTATTGATTTATATTTTCCCTAGAAACTGAGGAATAGTTAAGAATAAGAAATCTATCTGTGTATAATCTTATACTCTGTGATAGTTACTTTCATGGTATAATTTAGGGTTCACAAATGTTTTCTTTTAAGTAAATTGCTGGATCAGCATTTATTAATTCCAAACCAGACAGCTGTTCTACTTTATAATACCTCTTTCTTGTTATTTTTGTTGCTGTTTAGTCATTTCAATCATATCCATCTCTTTGCAAGCACATTTGGATTTCCCTGGCAGAAATGCTATACTGGCCTAACATTTCCTTCTCCAGTTCCTTTTACATATGAGGAAACTAGGGCAAACAGGACTGAGTGACTTGTCCAAGGTCACACAGCTGCTAAGTGTCTAAGACCAGACTTGAACTCAGATCTTCTTCACTCCAGGTCAGATACTTTATCTACTATACTACCTAGATGCTTTTATATTTGGAAAAAATCTAAGAGATGAGATCCATTACAGCCTATTTATTTTGCAGATGAGCAAATCTAGCTCATACAGGTTGAATTATTTTCCTAACATCACAAAAGTAGCAAATATTGGAACCTGAAATCAAACTAAAGTCACCTGATTCTAAGCCCACTGTACTGTGCTAATTGCATATGAGAGAAGAATCCTGGTATCTTCTGATGTTAAGAACTGGCTATTAATGCCTCTCTATGGAAACATTCATTAAATAAGGAGATAAGGTATAGATTTATGATTACTGGGTAGGCACCTAAAGGAGCATTGATAATGGATGGTGTGTTTATTTCTTCTAACTGAGCTCATGATGCTGCAAGAGAAATGAGTATATAGGAAATAAACATCTGACTATGAAGATAATGTCAAAGAGAAGAATTTGGTTTTTATGGCTACTACTTAAAATATTGGAATGATGGGATCCTATCAAAAGCCAGAATACAGCATCATAGTCACTAATTTGCACTCAGGGGATTTAAACTAAAATGTTAGGAGAAAGATGAGTCAGAGAGAAGAGAAATCCCCATATAGTAATACAATTATGAGCCAAGGGAAGCAAATATGTACTAAATATCACGAGGAAAGACTGAATTGTTTAGAACATTATTTTTTGTCCTAATATGTATGTTCACCAATGAACAGAGAATAATAATATTAAATAAAACATGAGATTTTAATGCTGCAATCTCATAGGCAGGCATATTAGATGAAACTCTTTTCTATAAAATAACAATGTATAGGCATTTAAGAAATAATATTAATTTATAAAAGCATTGTTCTGTTGAAGAATAGCACTTTACATCGAGATTATATGTTTTTTCATGTATATTCAGGATTCTAAACATGGCAAAAAACTGGCCATAGTTGAGAAAGGGTAAGTGGAAATCAAAGACAAAAAAATGATGGGGCACCATGGGAATAGAGCACTCAATCACATGGAGAATATGAATGAAAATCACCTAATTCACAACACAAAATTCTTAGACAAGATCAGTTGTAGTGGAGCATGACACCTCTCTTGATATCTTCTGGATGTCTCACTCCACTAATATCAGAGCATCTCATAAAGTTTTCTAATACCTTTCTGGAAAAACAATGCTGTAAAAACAGACTCTAAAAAGGAGTAAAGAATGGAGGTTCAGTTCCATGATGTTCTGATATTACAATTTCATATGCTCCTAATGTGCATGAAAAGTAGGAAATGTCTAAAGAGATTAACATGCCTATGTAGGTAATTTGTCTGATAAGTTCAGATTATAAAGATACACATACAAAAGATAGAAGAAGGAAGCACAAACAGAAAGTTGACCCTGGTACATAAAAATAGTGTCCAAAAATAATTCCCCCAAAAACTTTGACTTGAGAAAAGTTCAAGGACCAATTAAAAAAAATTTTTTTTAAACATTAAATCTCTACATTAAATCCCTAAATGTTAGGGCAAGCACTACTGATTGAGGAGAGGGGAGAGATTAGTGTTTATGGGCAACAAAAATCATCAGGATTATAATACAAGAGGTGGTGGATTCAATTCCAAGCCTTGCCACTTCCTACCTGTGCAACATAGAACAAATCACAACCTCTCTTGGTCTTAGTTTCCTCATCTACAAAATGAAGAAGTTGTATTAGATAACCTCTAAGGCTCCTTCCAGCTCAAGTTATCAGATCCCTTGATACTGTTTTGCATTTACTTTTTCTTTCTTCAGGAAATAAAAGAAACAAAATGACCAAGAAGGTATCAAATCTCAACTTAACCTCCATTAATATGCACAAGGTACATATTACTGACAAGTATGTCTTTGTTTTTATTTTCCATATTAATTTATTATGTAAAGAAAATTTAACATTCTCTTTTAAAAATATTGTTTTGAATTCTCTCCCTACCTCTCTCCCTAGGTTCCCTCATTGGGAAAGTAAGCAATTTTGCATAGGTTATACATGCAGTTATGAAAAACGGACTTTAAAAAACCCCCAAGAAAAATAAAGTATTTTTTTAAAAATATGCTTCAATATACATTCAAACATTAAGACATTATCCCTAATAGCTCCGGCAGTAGGGAAAAAACCAGCGATTTGGAACAGAGATTCCCCCCTTGGGAGCACAGTTTCACAGAACTAAAAAAAAAAACCCCACCAATTAATTGACTGGCCAATATGGGAAAGAGAAAGCAAAATAAAAACACCAATAAAACTCTGGAATCCTTTTTTATGGATAAAAAGGGTCAAAGCATGGAATGGGAGGAAGAGAGCCCAGAAATCAGAACTCCTTCACCAAATGCTTCCAAGACAATTGAAGAATGCCTAGAAGCTATACAT
>JAQQSW010006305.1:0-13981 GCA_028646575.1 Pseudocheirus occidentalis | reverse complement strand
GTAGATGATTGATAGACAGACGATAGACAGATAGATCATAGATACATAGATAAATAGAGAGATAGAGAGATAGATGATAGATTGATAGATGTATAGATATAGATAGATAGATAGATGATACACAGACAGACAGAGAGAAAGAGAGACAGATAGACAGACAGACAAACAGACAGACAGACAGACAGACAGACAGATAGATAGATAGATAGATAGATAGATAGATAGATAGATAGATGGATGGATAGATGGATAGATAGGTAGATGATTGATAGACAGATAATAGATCATAGATACATAGATAAATAGAGAGATAGATAGATGATAGATTGATAGATGGATAGATATAGATAGATAGATGATACACAGACAGAAAGACAGACAGACAGACAGACAGATAGATGATAGACAGATAGATAGATAGATAGATAGATAGATAGATAGATAGATAGATAGATGGATGGATAGATTGATAGATAGATAGATAGATAGATGATTGATAGACAGATGATGGATAGACAGATCATAGATACATAGAGAGATAGATAGAGAGATAGAGAGATGGATGATAGATTGATAGATATAGATAGATAGATGATACACAGAGAGACAGAGAGACAGACAGAGAGACAGACAGACAGATAGATAGATAGATAGATAGATAGATAGATAGATAGATGAGCAGATAGGTAATGACAAGAAAATGAATGATAGTATAATAAAGAAACTTTATTTTCCCATACATATTATATAATGTTTGTCATGGTTAAGAACTGAACCCAGAAATAATATATACAGGCACTGGGGTAGGGGGATCCATCCTGCCCTATTGGAAAGTCAGAGGGATGAAGGGGGAGGATAAAGGAAAAAGTAGATTAGGGGGAGGGGCCATTCAGTGGGATCACTGTTTCAGGGTGGTGGGTAGGAGAAAGACAGGGAGAAAAATTTGTAACTCAAACTCTCATGAAAATGAATAATGTAAACTAAAAATATTTGTTTTTTTTAATTTAAAAAAAGAATGGACAGAAAGAAAGGAGAGAGAATAGTATGGAGGGAAATCGTGATCATAATTGCAATAAATGAAGAAAGGATATGTACAGGACGTTTTCATACAAAGTAATTAAAGCTATCTATATCTATGAAAAAGGCTCTAAATCACTATTGATTAAAGAAATGTAAATTAAAAGCAACTCTGAGGGGTGGCTAGGTGGCACAATGAATAGAGCACCAGCCCTGGAATCAGAAGAACCTGAGTTCAAATTCAGACTCAGACATTTAACACAAAACTAGCCACGTGACCTTGGGAATGTCAGTTAACCCTGATTGCCCTGCCATCTCCCCTCCAAAAAGCAAAAAGGCAAATAAAATTTAAAATAAAAGCTAAAGGATGAACATGCACAAATATTTATAGCAGCTTTTTGTTTTGGCAAAGAATTGGAAATTGAGAGGATATTTGTCAATTTGGATACAACATGATTGTATTTTAAAATAACAAGCACAGACTCCTCTCAGAGAAAACCTGGAAAGACTTACATGAGCAAAGTGAAATGAGCAGAACCAGGAATGCATTGTACATAATAGCATTATTGTATGATGATCAACTGTGAATGACATGGTTATTCTCAGAAATATGATGATCCAAGACAACTCAGAAGGGCTTATGATGAAAAATGTTATCTCCAAAGAAAGAACTGATGGAGTCTGAATGCAGACTGAAGCATACTTTTCTATTGAAAAGATGTACTTTATTTAATATAAATATATATTATACTCACACACACATATATGTATTTATATATGTGCATGTATACATATATATATAAACTAATATTGTAATGTTTTGCATGACTGCACATGTATAAACTGTATCAAACTGCTTGCTTGTCAATGAGTGATGAAATAAGAGATGGGGAGAATTTGGAACTCAAAATTAAAAAAAAAACAAATGTTAAAAATTGTTTTTACATGTAATTGGGGAAAGATTAAGAAAACTGGTGATATCCCTTTGAAAAAAAAAACAAAAAGAACTTAACCCAGGTTTTCCTAATTCCAAGGCCACCTCTCTACAAACAATTTCTTGCTGAAACATTTGCATATCACCCATCTACACAAAAGTCCTATTTGGCGATAGCAGGGGTGGGGAACCTGGGGCCTTCAGGCCACAGGTGGCCCTCTAGGTCATCAAGCATGGCCCTTTGACTGACTCCAAACTTCACAAAACAAATCCCCTTAATAAAAGAATTTGTTCTATAAAAGTTGAAGTTAGTCAAAAGGCCTCACCCAAGGACCCAGAAGGCCATATGTGGCCTTGAAGCCACAGATTCCCCAGCCATGGTTGCTATACACATTAGTAGGTCTCATGTCGATATTAGGCCTCAGTACATGAATGGTGTATTTAGTCAGAGGCAACTGGCCAATTACCCAGGTGTTTACAATCTCTGCCCCATTCCTTACCCCCTTCCCTTCTGTTCTTCTTAGTTTGAGTCAAAGGTTCTCAATAGGAACAGACAAGTGCATACAGGGACAGGAACTAAAGTGAAAGCAAATCAAAATAAGAAAGCAAAATTCAGTATTTGCAATGTGAGTTTACCGAAGTCAGCTCAAATTAGTTTTCCCTCGTCCTTGAAGCCAACTAATGTCCTTGAAAAAGATTTCTCACCCAGCCAGTTCAAACTGGAACAAAATGAGAAAGCTGTACTTCTCTCTTTCTCTCTCTAAAAGCAACATTTGATTTGGTTGGAGACTCAGTCAACATGCTTTAAGAAAAATAAAATATTTCTGTTCCTTATTTGTGTATCCATGCAAAGACTGGTTGAAGGAACTGGAGTTATTGACCCTAGAGAAGACTTAGTAGAAGGTAGAATATTAGTCTTCAGTATTTGAAAAATTGAAATGTAGAAAATGGATTAAATTTATTATGCTTGGCCACAGAGGATTGAATTAGTAGCAATGAATGGAAGTTACAGAGAAGCACCTTTTGACTCAACACAAGGAGATGGGGAAAGAATATGTTCTAATGGAACACTCTAAAAATAAGAAAGTAAAATTTGCTCACTCAGATGGACTTCCTTCACAGTTCTTCAAAAAGAGATTGGATGATCCTTTTTCATGGACGTTGTAGAGGAAATTCCTTTGTAGATACAAATTATATTAAAAGGCTGACAACCACTCTGCGGACTCTGAGATTCTCTTTACCCAATAACCTCTATCTTCTCTTTTCAACTCAGAATCTATAAAGATTTGAGGCAAACAATGGTTAATATGGAACTAGGGTCAATGGAAGCTGTTGACATTTATCATTTACTCCATGCTTTCCATATCCTAAAGAAAAAATGTCTCTGATAATATATTCTACTTTTATTCTCCTTCTAAGTTCCCCCATTACTTATATGTTATAGCAAATCCATATCTGCCATCCAACTCTCCATTGTCCTCTGATGCTCATTTTCAGCTCTTCAGAGATCTTTGGTTTCTTTGTCTTATACTCATACAACATGAATGAAAAAAATAGGTAAATCAATAGTAAGAAAATCAATAACTAAATGAATGAGTAGATTAATGAATAAATAGGCAAGTGAATAAATAAATGGATGGGTAATTGGATGGATGGATGGATGGATGGAAGGATGGATGAATGGTTCAAATTCACTAGAGTATTAATATTAGAAAGAGTGGCCTAATTTACAAAACCAGAACAAGAAAAACAATTGGTGGGGAACGGGGTGGTGGAGGAATCTTTTTTAATAGCTAATAAGGGTCTAATAGCCAAGATAGGTAAGGAACCAATAGAATTATACAATGTTGTTACACATTCCTCAATATATAAGTGCTCAACATATTTGAACAATGGTTAATTGTGAATAATTATTAATAAGCACATGAATGAATGCTTCAAATCACTGAAAACAAGAAGGCAAAGCAGAACAAATCTGAAGTTTCAGCTCACATTTGGTAAATTGGCCAAGATGACAAATGGAGGGGACTATTCAATGGTGGAAAGGGGCATGAATTATGGAAAGATTGGCATGGCAGTATGCTGTCATGGAGTAGAGTATTGCTCCAACAATTCTGAAAAGCAATCTGAAATTACCATAAGAAAGTATCTTTATACTTTGCTTACACACAGAGATTCCATTATTAGACATAGATGACAACATGGTTAATGATAAAAAGAAAGGCACCATACACACCAGAATATTTATAGAACTTCTTTTCAAAGTATCAAACAAATGGAAGTAGTGTAGCTGCCCTTCAGTTAAGGGAGAGCTAAATAAATTGTGACATGTGGATGAAACATTACTGCACTACAAGAAATTATGAAAATGATGATTGCATAGAATCATGGGAAAGCTTATGTGTACTGATGCAAAGTGATTTACACAGTTACCACAGCAATTAACTTTATACAATAACAATAAAACCATCAAAATGAATGTTAAAAATTATGATGACCAAATTTGGCCCCAAAGAAAAATATATTTCTTTCCCTTCTTCATAGGACATTGGGATTATTGATGTAGAATATTGTATATAATTCTGGAGTTGACTAATGATTTAGTTAGTTTTATTGAGCTCTTTTTAACCCCACTGTTTTCAATTATTACAACAGACACATTGGAAAATGTAGGTAAGATTAAAAAAACACTTTAAAAGGAAAATAATATTTTGTGTGGAAAGGGGGGAAAAAAACGTTCATTCCTAGGGGAATCTCCAAGCATGATCAAAAGAAAAGATGAGAGTCAAACAGTAATGATGAGGAGTTGATAGAAGGAGAGACGGTGTTTCACCTGAATTTTCTAAATGTCTGGGGACCAACCAAGAAAATTCTCCAGTATGTGAAATGGGAGAGCTGGTATGGTGAGCTGGGAATAGGAAAAAAAGGTGTGCCTGATGGACTGATATGGCTCATGACTGAAAAGGATCATAGTTCAAGCCTTTCATTTGACAGATGAGGAAGTTGAGGGCTAAAGCAACTAAATGATTTGACCAAAGACTCCCAGAGAGTCACACACAACAACTGAACCCAGGTCCTCTGAGACCAGAATCAATGCTCTTTCCTCTGTGCCATAAGAATTGACAAGACCCCTAGTCCTGCTTCTGAAATAACAACGATAAATACAAAAATCCTCATGAGTCTAGATATCATAACCAGGGTTCATTACAGTCACAATACAAAAATCAACTTGCAGAAAGACCATAAGGGGCAATTTGTACCTGACATTTCATGGAATGCTTGGCTTATACACTCCCTGCCTGAGGATACTAGGGACTTGATTTCTCTTCCAATTTTCAGGACCTGCCCCTGTAGTTCCATTTGCCAAAGTTTCCTTGTGATGACTGCCAATTCTTGGGTTCATCATCATCTCCTTTCCAGACTTGGCAGAGGGAGCTAGCAAGGGGAATGCATGGGCTGATTTGAATGAGATTAAAAAACACCATATTAAAAGGACTTCCTGTCTGTACATAAGCAAAGGTCTATGGAGTGGGGGAGGAGATGTGAGGGGAAAATCTGTGGGGATAGAAATGTTGGGACATCACCATGTGTTCCTCATGGTTTGTCAGTTGAACATATATTATATTATATCATATCACATCTAAAAGTTCACCAATTATTTATTTCTTTCCAAGTTCAGTTCCAAAAGGTCTAGTCTAGGTTTGAGAGGATCCTTTTATTGGTAACTTAATGCTACTTAATTGCCAACATTTGCAATAGAAAGTTATAGGGAATTTTATTTTCCTTTTCCTGATGGGTTCTTTTCTTTGCACATACCCAGCTACCCCTTCCCAAGTCACTGAACAAAAGTAGGAACTATTTTGTTTTTCTTCTGGTTTTCCTTTTTTTTATTATTTTCATTTTCCAAACACATTTCTGACTTCAATTTAATTCCATAGTTGTTGGATGTTTACTACATTCAATATGCCTGAATAAAGGTACCCCAGGTATTGTAAGTTGAACCTGATCCAAGCCAGTCTGGTGTTTCAGGGTGAGAACGGAACAAAATGAAATGCTAAAAGATCATCTAAGTTAGCTAAGGAAGGATCATTTGACCACAAGATGGAAAGGATATTCAGCAGACTTTTCAATTTGGGTGAGTGTAGCCTCCCTACTTCTTTGTTTACCATATTGGTATGTTTGCCAAACCTTTGGATGAACCACTATTGTCCCCTGACTTTCGTATTTAGGCTAATAGAAAACTATGTTGGTTACCACAGTTTTCTGAGCCAATTGATTCTGAAGGATAGATTAAATATCTTTTTAAAGAAAAATCAGCTAAATTTACAAAGCAGATGCTGCTTCTACCACACCTAGCTTCTGTCAAATGCTTTACATGCTACTTTTGTATATCAGCACTTTCATGAGCATTTAAGTGGATAGTTCTTTTTTTCCTTGAAAAAACTTTGTATTTATTTTGTGAACTATGTTTCACATTTACTTATCTTATACATGTAATTAGCTCACACACAAAATATAAGCAACATGAGGCCTTAAAACTTAATTCTTCATAAATGCTTCTTTCAGGTAATTTGCATCTGAAGAGAAAAAAAATTCCCCGACCTTAAGGAGCTTATATTATGCAGTGAGAATACATGTGAGTACCTAAGAATATACACGATTATTTGAGGAGGAATAGATGAGTAACAAGCAGAGGGACAAGGAAAGGCTTACTATAGAAGGCTTCACATAAGTAGAACTTTGAAGACAGATTACCTCTAAGACATGAAAGTGAGGACTGAGTACATGCCATTTATAGTAAACAAACAGTACAAAGTGATGGAGATGGAAATGGACTGGCATGTCTTGGGAACAATAATCAGGGCAGTTTGGTTAAACAATGGAAGGACAGAAAAAAGGAAGGAAAGAATGAACTGAGGGAGAGAAGGAGAGAAGAAGGAAACTCAGCTCCTATGACTCCAAGCTCAGCAATCTTCCCACAGCAATCTGTAGCTTAGTTGGAAAAGTTCCAGATTGGGAGATCAAAGACCTGAGTTCAAATATGCTACTTATTATCGTATGGCCTTGGGCAAGTCATTTAACCTCTATGGCTCTGTTTCATCACTTGTAAACTAAAGAGAGAGAAATCCAAGATCTGTAAGTATCCTTCCAGTTCTGAATCCTATGATCTTGTATGCAGAAGAAAAAGGGGAGATTACAAAGTGCATAGTTTATCAGGGATTAACATTTTACTCTATGCTTTTTGACATTTCTTCAGTACACCAAGGTCTCTGTTAGATCACTGATGTGAACTCCTTAATTATGAAACCATTATCATCAACATTACACCATGTTGAAAGATGATGGACTCAGGGTGCAGAGTGAGATACACACACATAAATATTTATATATCTATCTACATCTATAGATAGATCTATGTATATTTATATATCTATTTATCTATCTTTCTATCTATATTTATTTATATGTGGCCAATCTGGGAATATTTTTGGCTTGATATTGTTTTTAGAAGCTTTTTCTTCTTTTATTCTCAATGGGACATTGAAATGGAAAGATAATAAATTACTAACTAAAAATATTTTTAATTTTTAAAAATCATATCATGATCATTCATATCAATTCACAAAGTAGTTAGCAGACAATATACATCTCTAGTCATTCTTCACTGAACCCCAGTTGTTATTATTATTATTGTTGTTGTTGTTGTTGTTTTACTTTTTAAACAGCCAAATATGTCTTACCTTCTGTTTTTCTTTATGTAATTTTACCTCAATGCTAATCTAAATATATCTATATAAAATGTCACCATCATGACATTTGCTTTTATTATTTTAATATTATATTCTGTGCTATGAAGTGACATTCTAGGAAGTTCCTAATATGCATTCTCTTCTTGAAAATGAAAACATGAAGTGTCTTTCACAATGAGATCATTCGCTTCTAATTTTAAAGACACAAAGGAAAAAACCTTAAATGGAGCATTGAAATCATATGAATTTATATTAGGTAGCAAACAAAGAAATAGTAGGAGAGCTGAAGTAGAGTTAAAATAGTAAGAAAGAGGTAAAGTTAGGTTATTTAACTCACAATTAGCTCCCAAAATGTGAGTAGCTTTTTTTTAGACCATATTAAATAACCAGGGTTGAGTGATTCAGTTCACACAAAATAGCTACTGACTAGCTTTTACCCTACTCCTGAATCAAAGCTTTTAGTGAGGTTGAAGAAGTTAACTTTCCCTCATTTTACATTGCTACAATTCACTCTCTAAGTTCCCAAAAGACTTGAGAAATATCACAGGGAAGCCAGATGGTGTGTTGGACTAAAATGGCACCAAATATCTCAAAGATAGCTCCCTTCCATGACACTTTGACAGCCAATGGAGATTTGGAAAGCTAGAAGAAGGTTCAGAGGAACAATCTTTATTTTAGATGCTTACCTGCAACCAAATGGTCCCAACTTCTACCTCCCAGGAAGCATTTCAGAAGAGTTAATCACTCTTTGACTCCATGTCTAACATGTGCAATGGTGACTAGAAGAATTAACCAGTGCTGTTCTCCAAACAAAACATTCTGTCTATTGCTTCTGGGTCTTTGCATAGCTTATTACCATGCTTAATATTTTCTTTGTCTTCATCTCTGCTTCTTTGAATCTGTAATTCTCTTAAAGGCTAAACTCAAAAGGGACTTTGCTGGATTCACACCACATCCCCAATTTTTAGTGGTCTCCCTCCTCCACCTATAAATTTCTCAATTCCCAGGTAAATATCTTGTACATATTTTGCATTTATGTACGTACACTTGTTTCCCTCACTGTAGACTCTAAGCTCCTTGAATTTACGGACCATTTTCTTTTGTCTTTGTCTTTGTATCTTCTTTGCTTAACACAGTCTGGCACATACTAAACAGCTAATAATATTTGTTGAGTTGTCAGAGTTTGTTGGTGGGAATCTCAGATCTTTGGAGTATTGAAATAGGATGCATTTCCATACTTAATTAAAAGTAACAGCAGAGATGCAGAAATGGGATTAATATTAGTAAAAAGTTTGTTCTTATTTATTCAAAACAAATTCAAAATGTCCCTGAAAAATGATTGGAATTAAAGGCTTATTAAAAAATAAGACTGCAACACATAATCACCTGAATGTAAAATGGATACAAAGAAAAATATAAACAGTGTATCTCATAGATACCACCATGTTGAACATTCATGAACTCTAAATTGGGTTGAATCACAAGTTCTTAAAATCTAGAAATTTAGGAGAAGAAATGAAAAAATGTAGGGGAACAAATATCCATCAACTGCTACTCAAGTTGTCTTGATGATGATACAGAAGATGAACTTGAATCACAATACTTCTATGATAATAATAAATTATTTTGAACACTTAGACAATAAATTCTGAATATTTAACAGGAAGTTTGTGACAAAATAAAAATAAGGAGAAAGAGAAGAAAGAAGAAAGAGAGGAAGGATATGAAAGAGGAGGAGAAGAAGAAGAAGGACAAGGAGGATGAGGACGAGGACGAGAACGAGGAGGAGGAGGAGGATGACGAGGACAAGGACAAGGAGGACGAAGAGGAAGGGAAGTGCATAGGGAGCCATTATGAAATAGCATAAACAATAGCATTAGGCTTTTCATTAAACTTCCTTCCATACCTCTACCTTTTGAAAATCCGTAAGTTTCTTCATGGCTCAGTTCCTGTGTCACTTCTTTGATAATTCTTGCTGTTTATTAGGAGTCTCTCTCAGACTAAATTATTATGCATTTATGTGGTTTATCCTACCCATGCAATGTAATGTAAACTCTTTGAGGACAGGGACTCCTTTTTTGTATCCCTAAGGTTTATTAGATGGAATTGACTCAATTCTTCTAAAATATTCACACTATATATAGAAGGAATAAGACTTTCAGCAATTCCTCTGATCAGTCTGGTTATGGGAAGAGAAACTATGGAAATGCTATTTGAACCCTGGCACATGTCCTTCTGGGAGTTAAGTGAAGGATATAGTAATTTTATGTGACATTATTCACATGAACAGACTCCAAGTCCTAAGTTGGGAACCAACAAGCAGACTGTCCCTCAGCTGGGTGGCATTTGAATTGTTATCCTCAGCAGCTCCCACTGTTTTGTTTCCAAAGCTCTTTCTCTCTCTTCAAATACTGTGAAAATCAGCCTGACTGAGAATGATAATAGTTAGGCAGAAATTCTCCTAACTTTTCCAGATTCAGCATACACACTCCACTTAGTCCTTCCCCCGCTCAGAAAATCTCTTCTTCCTCAAAGAAATCTGGAGAAATGTGAAACCATGACTAAAGTGGGCTGTCTTCCTTTGCATCACTGACATTTTAGCAGTGATTGCATTCAGAATTGAATTATCTTTTGTTAACTCTCAAACGTTTTCATAAGACCATAGGATCATACATTTAGATCTGGGAGCAATCCTAGAGGTTATCTAGTACAACCTTCTAATTTTACAGTTGAGGAAACTGAGGCTTAGTATGAATAAAATAAGTGACAGAGCCACGATTCAAATTCGTTTCCCACTACTCTCAAACCCACCACTCTTTTAATGACTGATGTTGTAAAAAGGCATTTTGTTCTAGGTTCTTCTGCCTGTTTTGTATCCCACAATACAATAAAGAAATGAAAGATGGAAGAGTGGTGATATTGAATATGGGACAGCATTTGGACGAGGTGAAAAAGAGAAGAGAGAAAATGACTCCCTACTAGAAAAACAAAGCATTTTTTTCTTCCAAGTGGTCTCAATGAATTGTAATACCAGTTTTACTCTGAAGTAGGAAACTCTTTACCCCACCCCACCTCTGTCCCGATCTTGGTGGCTAGGTGGAACACTGGATAAAGTATTGAACTTGAAGTGAGGAAGATCCAAGTTTGATACTTAAATAGAGCATATGTAAGAAAAGATATAAGTAAGTATGGTTTTAAATGCTGGGCAATGTGGAGATGTCCATGGAAATAGAAGTCATTAAGCTTGCCAAGTTTGATAGTGGGCCACATAAACTAGTAGAGTAACCATGATAACTAGCAAGCCTTTTGAAGCTCCTTGTATATTTTTAAAGGGATGAGAATCTGAATCATTTTTTATTAAAGTACATTTAGATGAGAAGTAATGTAAGCCATTTATTTGAAATTACAGATAGCTCATTTAATAAAAATTCAAAATCTGCCTTGCTCGTTGTCTCCCAAAGATTATTTCCATGTGTTGTAATTCACCATAGTATAGTCGTTTGGAAAATTAAAGTCATAAAACCTTAGTTTGTTGTTTGTCTGAATGGTGGCAATGACTGTCTCAGTGGGTGGCAGCAAATGCTGGAAAAAGTCATTGTCAAGATATGCAGACAGAATAAGTACTATTTACTAAAGGGTAATGAATAAGAACTAATAATAGACTTATTGTTGCAAGAAAAAAAATTATCTCCCTGGGAGTCACATCTACAGTTAGTGTCAGTACACTTAACATGCACATGTTTTCAGTATAAACTGCTCAAATATCCTTCTGGACAAGAAACAATACACAACATGTCTTGTGTTTTCGTCCATCTGTGTTGTGTTATATGTGGCATTAAACCACTATGATGGCAGTGGATAGTGCTGCCTTATGTTTATTTGCAGCATGAATAGAGACATCATAAAAATCAATGAAATACATAATCCAAAAAGATGGACTGGTCACAAAGGGGAAAGCAAGAAATGGATAGTCCATGTGCACAGCTGACATATTTATGAGACGAAAAAAAGAATTATCCCTGGCATGCCAACTAGATGGGAACTTGTGGGAGGACATGGAAAGAAGTCTCACAGGCAGGGAGGGCAAAGCTGGGCAGTAGTGTGTAAGAATAGAAGGAACACACATATTAATGATTTCAGAGAGCCATCTAATTATCTGAGTATAGATATTTGCATTATTCATATTGCTGGGGAACTCAAGAAACACCTGTCCTGAAAACCATTAATTTGGAGTAGATATGAAATTGCAAGTACTATAGGATCATAGATTGTGAGCTATTGAGACCATCCCAAATTTTTGGGATAAGGAAACTGAGGCACAGAGAAGAAAATTTCGATGGTTTGTCCAGTCATATAGCAACTATGTCTCTGAGGCAGGATTCAAAACCAATTCTTTTTGACTCCGAGTCTTGAAACCTTTCTACTACATTATGCTTCCTCTTAAAAACTGACCTCACACAAATCTCAAAATAAAAATATACCATGAACATGGCCAAGATGGAGGCATAGAAGCAGGAAAACTCATGGCTCCCCCCATAACCACCTCAAATGCCTATAAAATATGACTCTAAACAAATTTTACAGCTATAGGACCCAAAAAGTGACAAAGAGAAACAAATCTCCCTCTGAAGGCAGTTGGGTAGGTGGACAAGAAGGGTTCATCATGGCACACTGAGAGCAGAGCCCAGCCATGTAAGAGTCCATGGGTTTTAGCCCCAGTGTGACCCCAACCAGTAACTGGATAATACTTTGGGGGACTGGATCAGCAGCAGCAGTGGTGGTATCCAGAATTATAAACCCATAAATGTAAAAGAAAAAGTGAAAGGTCAGTGTAGAACTCTGTTGGAACTGGAGGGGATGGAGGAGTGGGTATGGTCCCTATCCCCTAGAGCTAGAAGTGGAAGAGGTGCAGCAGTCTTGCAGCCACCTCCACATTTCTGCTTCAGAGCTCCAGGCCTGCAGATCATAGTGGGGCCAACCAAACATTCAGAGGGTAGTCACTCTTGTTTTAAAATGCCTGGATCTGGATTGTGTTCTTGGGTGGTGGTCCTGATGTGGCTGACCAGAGAGCCAGAGTTTATGGTGGCTGCAGAGACAATACCTTCTTGGTAGTTGTGGCAGCAGCAAAAACCCCAACAATTTGAGACAAAGCTCTCCCCTCTGAAAGCAGAGTTCTACTGTGGCAAAGAGCTCCAAAGTCAAGTAATTGATTGGCAACATGAGCAAGCAAAGGAAGCAAAGCAAGCACAGCAATCCATATTTAGGTTCCTATTTTGGGGACAAAAAGGATCAAAGCATGGGATGGGAAGAAGACAATGAAGTCAGAACTCCCACATCAAAAGCTTCCAAGAAAAATATGAACTGGTTACAGGCCACGTAGGAGCTCAAGAAGGATTTAGAAAATCACACAACAGAAGTGGAGGAAAAATTGGGAAGAAAAATGAGAATGACGCAAAAAGATTATGAAAAGATAGTCAACAACCTGACTGAAGAAAATAACACCTTAAAAAATAGACTAACTCAAATGGCAAAGGAGGTCCAAAAATTCAATGAAGAGAAGAATGTCTTACAAAGCTGATTTTATCAGAGGGAAAAAAAATTTCAAAAGCTCACTGAGAAAAAAAATTCCTTCAGAATTAGATTGGAGCAAATGGAAGCTAACGACTTTATGAGAAGTCAAGATACTATGAAAAAGATTCAAACAAATGGAAAAGTAGAAGGCAATGTGAAATATCTCTTTGGAAAAAGAACTGACTTGGAAAATAAATCCAGGAGAGGCGATTTTAAAATTATTGAACTTTCTGAAAGCCATGATAAAAAAAAGAACCAAGAAACCATCCTTTAAAATATTCTCAAGGAAAATTGCCATGATATTCTAGAACAGTGGTTCTCAACCTGTGGGTTTTGTTCAATTTATAACAATGAAAATACATCCTGCATATCAGATATTTACATTATGATTCATAACAGTAGCAAAATTAAAGTTATGGAGTAGCAACAAAAATAATTTTATGTTTGGGGGTCATCACAACATGAGGAACTGTATTTTTTTAAATTTTTTTTATTTTGATTTATTTTCTTGGTTACATCATTCATTTCCACAAGGTTTTGAGTTACAAATTTTCTCCCCTTTTTGTCCCTACCCCTCAGCCCAGAACATTGATCACACTGTAAGACCCCTCCCACAATCTGTTCCCTTTTATGCCCTCCTCCAACACCTTTCTAGCTTTCTAGCAGGGCAGGGAGCTCCTCCCTGCCCCTGTCCCTGTATGTATTATTT
>JAQQSW010006304.1:0-13981 GCA_028646575.1 Pseudocheirus occidentalis | reverse complement strand
CCCCTTCCTGTTAAGGTGTGACCTACTCCTAAGTAGCTCCTCCCTGTTCAACCCCTTCCTGTTAAGGTGTGAATTACTCCCAAGGAGTTAACTGGAAGTAAGGAGCTAAGCCTTTGAGGTGCTAAGTGCCTTTAGTAGGTGCCAATAGAAAGGGGCATGGAAGATCTTCTGATTTCATTAACATTACATACCTAAATATCAAATTTATTCTTCCTCCAGTTATATTACCCAATGGGTTCATCGGAGATCAGTCTTCCCATTATATTAATATCTTTGCTTTACTATCATTATTTGTTATTTAAAGTTTTTTATTTTAGTTTTATTTAGTTTATTACATAAACTTTACAAATTTATAAATTATATTTAGTTAGATTTTTTAAATATAAAAACATTTTAATTTGAAAAATATAAAATGCAATTTATTAATGGCTCTATTATAGGGTGGAACTATTAATTATATATTATTAGCAGTAACTTTTTAAGTTTTATGCAGTAAGGGGATTGCCCTAACATTTTACACATCTTAGAATACAACTTATCATTAATGAACAATGAGATTAGAATAAGAAAGATGTTAAAAGTTAGGAGCAGTTATGTTTAGTCACATTTCAGCTGTTGTTCCTTTAACTCCCTGCTATTTGGTGAAAGAGCAAGTGACCATTGACAGGCTCAGAATTAGTAGACTAAATTTTAAAAAATGAATCAGGGAACAATCTAAAATGGTTACAAATAAGGAGTGATTGTTAAAGGTTTCACATATATAGAGCTCTAATTCCAAAAAAGAAACACTTATACTTTACCTGACCAAAATTAAAGAATAAAATAAAGTTTTCAAGGAATGGTTGATGTCTTCTAGATTCCTCTTGCTCTTGGAACCAGTTTCCTTGCTCTTCACAAAAATGTATCTCTAAACAATGGATTTGTGATGGGGAAGATGACTGTGGAGATGGTTTAGATGAAAGTGATTCCATCTGTGGTAAGCTATAATGTCACTATTGTTTAATTATTTTGAGGAGGAGTGAAGAAATAATAGCATTAGACATTTAGAAATAGGAAATAGGATTGAAGATAAATATTTCCCTCATAAAAGTCCTGACTATGTCATATATTAGCACACTTTAAATTGTAACTAGTATATTTACTGTAGTTAAAAAAAATTAAATCAAGAATTTAGAGTTGGAATGGCCCTTAGTTATCATGTAGTCCAATCGTATAATTTTTCAAAGCAGTCACTGTGGCCTAAAATAAAGTGATTTTGCCCAACATCAAAGAGGTCTTAAGCAGCAGATTTAAAACCAGGACTTGTGACTGAGTCATTTCCCCCCAACCAGTTAAGCCTGCTAAATGAATCGACCTAGATTTCTTTCTTACTTCAGTGCAGGCACTCTCTAGCTAAAAAGATTTCAGTCCCTGTACCTCCCCATCCTGGTGTTATTCATTCTCACGATGTGACCAGTCTACCCCCTTTTTTAGTTCACACATGTTCTTGATGTGTTTTGCCTCTTTCTCATGTGTAATTTTTCATTGGTACCATTTTGCAATTTGTCTGCATCCTTTATGACTCTTTCTGTTACAGCTTAGATAATTGATGATTTTAATTCTTCTGAAATGTCAGTGTTCTATAATTTACAGTTGTATAGAATTCCAGGAGAATATTGTATAAAAAGGAGGCTTTTGCAACAGTGAGCAAGCAGTTTGGGATAACTAAAAGCATTACATTATTTCTTCAGTGTATGATCTATCTTGAAAAAGAATTTCTATTTGCTTGGGGTCAAAAGAAACTTTATTATTTGACTACAGGGGAGTGATTTTTAGGCTACAAAAATAAAAATAAAATGGCAAGTTCCTTGCACAGTGATATAGTACAGCTTCCCAATTAGGTCAAGCCTGGGAATTTCTTCAGTCCTAAACTCTCTCTTCAGTAAGAAGCAGTAATTGGTCTCTCTCATCTTCTACCTTAGTAAGGACTCCAGAGGGAAAAAAAAGGTGGCAAAGTGCAAATGGCACAGTATCTTACTCTTCAGGTCAAGGCTGTCTCTAGGGAAGTCAGGGTGTAGTATTAGTGAATAAAACACACTTTGCAGACATTCTTGTTGCCTCTGTGTGTAGGAGGGGCAAAAGCTATTGGTGCTTGGGGTAATTTCCCTCCAGAATAAACTGGACTTGATTGAAGTACCCCAAGGTTCTCCAATCCCTGGGTTAAATTGGAACTGCTTAGAAGAAATAGTCCCAAAACCAGGTGTTACCATCAGATATTGCCACCGGATGTCGTCTAGTCCAAACTAACTGAGAAGGAATTCCCAAGCTGGATCACATTAAAGAAATCATGCAGTATTTTCAATTCTGTTGAACCATTGCTGCAATGGTGGGGGGGGGCTAATAAAGGGGGAAGGAGTGATCTTTTTCAGTCCTTTCTGGCTCTGAGAATTTGTGATTTCCTTCCTAGTCAATTCTAGACTCAGTTCATTTTCCATTCCCTCTCATCTTTCCAAGGTACGAGTCCTGATTGATTCAATGGTCTGCCTGTTAAGCCACATTTCATAGTCTGAGAAGTATACTTTTTCATCCACTATGCTTTTGTAGTGTGGATGGTCGGGGGGGGGGGTCTTTATTTTCCCCCATGATTGTAGATTTCACTGAGGAAATTATCTAGTAAACCGGATTAGTCTGTGATCATCTTATAGAAAGGAACATTTGAGGACTTAGGAAATCTTTTTTTTTTTCTATATCTCACCTAGGGCATCTTCAAAAACACTGGAAAACACCTTTAAAATATGTTTCATTATGTCATACCTTATATAATGTTATATATTATGAAGCAGGTCATTGAGTAGTTATCTCTCCAGTCCTTCCTGTAAGGAAGTCTTACATGATTTTGTTATATATATGAGGGAAATCTTATCTGAGAACTTTAAGTCTACATTTTCTTGTAACAAATTGAAAGTTTCCCTGAAATCAATAAGCACCGCAGGATCTTATATTCTCTCCTCTTCTTTAGTCGGTCATGACATACCAAGATATGTTCATCTATAGTAAAACGCTTATGGAAACATTCCTGATACCTTCTCATACTTAGACTGAGAATACCCCTGATATGTGCATTGACTGTTTTTGTAATGATTTTATAGTGATGAGAAAGCAAAAGAGTATAGATCAGTAGTCCCAATATCTTTTAGTAAGCTTTCTGGGGTTTTTTGTCTGATAAAAACTCCTCATGTGGTCGTTTCCATTATATTGGAATTCTTTTGAATTCTTTCCTTAACAAAATCTTGAAAATTGATCCCCACTGGTCTTTTAAAATGTTCTACCTCAAGCACAAGTTTCTTCTGAATACACATGATAAAATCCTCCTGGGACAGTTGTAGGGCCCTACATAGATAGGAACTTGACTTCAGATGACCTGAGTGCAACTCCTAGCACTGCCATTTACTTGGCTGACTTTGAGCAAGGCATTTAACTGCTCTATGCCTCAGTTCCCTCATCTATAAAAATGATGCGGTTGAGTTACGGGATGACAAGGGGTTGTTTCCAGCTCTATGGAACTATGATACCAAAACTCCCAACTTCCTCCTGACTGGTGTTAGCAATTCTACACATGGTACTTTGGGCATACAGGTGGAATTGTACAATTTCATATTTGAATCAGTGATTTTGATAAGGGCCCAGATGCCATGCTTATGCCATTTACAGCTGAAATGAAGCTAGAAGTATAGCCAATACACTGGAAAACAGGCTCAGAATACAGGCTAGATTTTCAGGTCAAATCTAATAGAATGAAATTTAAGGAGGATAAAGGTAAAGTCATATTTGGGCTCCAAACTAAAATTAACTTTCAAAAATAGAAATATATTTTTATACTTTTGAAAAGTATAAAAGCATATGTACATATATGTGTAAGTGAATGTGGAGAGCTAAACAGACTTGAAATTGTAGTGTGAGTCAATAGTATAATATGGTGTGCACAAAAAGCTAATAACATGTAGGGTTGCATTGAGAAACACAGTGTCCAGAATTTGGGAGGTGATGTCTCTATACTCTGTCCTATTCAGACCATCTGTAGATTATTATGTTCATTTCTAGGAGCTGCATTTTAGAAAAGACATTGATAAGATATGAAGTGAAAATGCTATAAGCAGAGGACTTGGACTCAAGAAGAAGACTTGAGGACAAATTCCATCTCTACCTTGTTAGCTGTGTGATGCTGGACAAATCACTTAACCTCTCTCAGCCTCAGTTTCCTCATTTTTAAAAGTGGGAAAATAATAGTATCTCTGGGTTGTAAAGCTCAAATGAAATAATTTATGTTAGAATCAAGTTGTATTTAAATGTTAGCTACTAGTATAGTTATCATCATTATAAGATGAACAATATTCACAAGAGGGTAACCAGAGTGGTAAAGGCCTTCAGTATTTTCCCATAGCATAACCGGTTGAAAGAACCAGAGACATTTAACCTTAATAAAAGAAGTACTTAAAAGGCTGTCATGTGAAAGAGGCATTAGACTTGTAATTTCTTATTTTGTCTTTGCTATCAAATGGGTTGTATACTACTGTGAAATCCATAAGAGCTACTTAAACTTCTGTGGGTAATTGAGAAACATAAGAAATCTCATGAAACCCTATATGATAGTACATATTAGATAAATACTAACTGTTATGTAGTAGATAAATTAATTTAAAATGGAAGCAGTTAAGACTTTAAAATATATCTGAAGAATATTCTGTCTCAAGTCATTTTCACTCAGTTTGTTTAGTTGAATTGAATACTAAAAAAAAATCTGCATTTATAATAGTTAGGTGGAGGACACAGCAAGAAGTAAATTCTAGATCCAATCAAATCCTTCTGATTCCCTAGTTTCAATGATAGGAAAAAGCCATTCTCAACTTAATTAATAACTTATTTTTCTATCATTATCTTTTTGTGTGTTTTGGATAATTCAAAGGTGTCATTTTTGGCAGATATTTTCATAAATGACTCGTTTTTAAAGTAAAATAGCAATAAAGTAAAAATAAGGTTTTTGTGTTTTGTTGTAGGTCACAGTGTGTATTATCAGGAAGCAAAGGAATAGAACCTAGTGTCTTTCAATTTAGTTCCCTTTCCACATGATTCCCATGTAAGCTTTTGGAGTTCTGCATCTAGATTGAGGGGAAAGGGAAAATTAGAATTACTACAATTATTCTCCATTCAGTCTGAGAAAAAGTCATGGGGGAATTTAAAGCATAATAATAAGAAATTTAAGAAAAATTATGTCTCATTCCTTGTACATTGTTACACAATTCTTAATGTGGTATAAATACACTATTAATATTATCCCAATTTTGGCATTTTGATGACACAATCATGAAAACATATGTATGGGTGTGTGTATGTATATGTGTGTGTCTACACATACTTGAAGTACATACATTTTAATGTATAGTACATAGAGAATCTTTTATGTTTGTATGTATACATAGGTGAATATATACACAAACACACACATACACACATTATTCCTGGTAATCTAACTTCCTTCTTCCCACAGGAAATAAATTTTCAGTTAAGTTTCTCATATTCCATTGACATTTTCATTTGGAATTTCAGGGGCTGTGACCTGTGCAGCTGATATGTTCAGCTGTGTAGGTTCACATGCTTGTGTGCCTCAGCACTGGCTTTGTGATGGTGAAAGGGATTGTCCAAATGGAAGTGATGAGCTCTCTACAGCTGGTTGTGGTAAGCTCTTACTTTTTTTTTTTTTTTTGCTTTTTGGAGGGGAAAAGACAGGGCATTTGGGGTTAAGTGACTTGCCCAAGGTCACATGGTTAGTAAGTGTTAAGTGTCTGAGGCTGGATTTGAACTGAGGTCCTCCTGACTCCAGGGCTGGTGCTCTATTCACTGCACCACCTAGCCACCCCAAAGCTCTTACTTTGCTCAATGAAAAAGCATCCTCAGGTTTTCTGTGTTCATCTTCTTTTGCTATATAATTTTTATACTCCCAAACCTATGGTATTATAAAAAATAATCAGGGTTATATTATTATATTAATATGGCATATTATACAGTATATTAATACAAATATATTATAATGTATCTTATATGTCGTATTATATGTGCAATGTTTTAACACTGGTCCAAAAATATTTCAGCTGTGAGCTTTGGAATTTCTCTTTATCTACTATCAATATTCTGATGAGATAAGACAGTTTATGGAGTATGGTTTTGTATACTTGATATCATTTTTATTTCATTAACTTTATTGATATTGGTATTTCACCATCATTTTGCATTTCTAAACACATTTCCTTATCACCAGTGGTTTTTGCCCATGACACCTGTGAAAAAACCAGTCATTTCATTTATAAGACCATGCTCTCTTTGTACCCTTTTTGGGTTCCATTTTACCTGTTTTAGATACTCAATAAGCTGTCTTATCTCATCAGAATATTGATAAACACATGATATTACAAACATGATGTAGTAATTTGTTATCTAAAAATGTTGTAAATGATACGGCACAAGAATCATTAGCCATCATTTTCAGAGGTGTGTGCCTTGTATACATGTGTGCTTATGTGTGTATGTGTGTGTTTGTGTAAATGTGTGTAGAGAGGGAAAGGAGAGAGAGCAAACAACTTGAGATCACACGTACGTGTGAGAACATAACGTACTGTGATGATATTGTTCTAGCATCATTTATTCTCATATTGAAACTGATCCATGTGACTTGATGATCTAATCAATACTTATAGGAATGAGACAATGTGTTATATTTCTGGACCTCAGTAACCTTGGAGAATTTTCGGGGAATTAGTTGGTAGCTGCAATAATTATAATGTTAAAATGTTGCTTCCATGATCCAGAAATATTTTTTAAAATCATCTTTGAATGCTTGTCCTCAAGGTCACATGAGGGAGGCTGGTGGGACTCGTCAGCTTAGCAAAAACAGTTGTACAGGGAATATGGTTCCTCAAAGGATTAAAGTGAATTACACCAATTCTCCTTCTTATTGCCCATCTTTATGAACCCAGAATATTACACTTTAGAGCTTTATTTTTCAGAGATGTATGCCTTGTGTACATGTGTGCATGTGTGAATGTATGTTTGTGTGCATTTATGTGGAGAGGGAAAGAAGAGGAAGCAAACAACATGAGATGACACGTATATATGTACTACTGTGATGATATTGGTCTAGTATCATTTATTCTCATCTTGAAGCTGATCCATGTGGCTTTAAAGGTTAATGGTGCCGCTGAGGGCTGCATATTAACTGATTGTGCATGTACTCGGGGAGCCAGATGGTGCCCCAAAGAATTCTTTTGTAGTGAATTGTACACTTTGGGAGGCAAATTAACTCTTTTGAGCCACTGGGGTCCCATTTAGTAAACTCTACAGTGATATATTAAATGGCACTCCAGGGGCTTGAAAGAGTTAATGCCAAATAAGACTCTGGTGTTTGGAAAAAAAAAAGATAGCCTCTGAGTTAGAAGTGGAATATAACTTGAGTTTCATAAGCCTTCATTAAGTTCAGAGGTTTTAGGCAGGAAAAAAAAATTAGTCTTCACTTTCCTCAGAGGCCTTCATTTGTAATGGACTTTGCAGTACCATTCACACACTCATCTAGACAAAAATTTCATACTTGATATAGAGCCTACATAAATAGTAACCTCCTTCATTGGTGTTGTTTCTATCCCTCCACCCCACTAGCATTTTAGCTTATTTAATATATTGTCAATTGATGCAAATTCTCCCAAACAGTTGTGATTTAAAAGACTGGACTTAACATATATAATTTAGAGAAGAAGCTCTTTTTATTCAGAAGGTAAATACAATGTATTTGTTTTTCAAAATCTGATCTTCTGATGTTTTGTTTTGGCTTTTTTTTTTTGCAGCTCCCAATAACACCTGTGATGAAAATGCTTTCATGTGCCATAATAAAGTATGTGTTCCCAAGCAGTTTGTCTGTGACCATGATGATGACTGTGGAGATGGATCTGATGAGTCATTGGAATGTGGCAAGTATAAATAACTGTAGTTGCCAGCTAGGAAACTCTCCATCCACGTAATGATTGTCTTTTCAGACATGTGATGGGACGGGATTAAAAAACTGAAACAAAACACTAAGAGTCCAAAGTGAAAAAAAAAATCATATCATCTAATAGCAGTGTACAGGCAAGTTCTAGGATAAGAGGAGATTCTTAGAGGAAACTCAACCTCAGTTTTCTTTGTTCTTTCTTATGAAAGGCAAATGTTTGGGTGATTTGCATCACTAAATTGTTTATTGGGTGTGTATGCTGGTGTATACATGCATGCATATGTGTCTGGGTGTATACATGCTCTTACATGGACAAAACAACATTCTTGAGGAGAAAGGAAGGGTCTGCTTTGATTCTTCAATAAACTAAATGTATTGATTGTGTGAATCACGCTTACTAAAGCTCAAATTTCATTTAGCTGACTTATATAGTTTCTACCAAAGTCTTACTCTTATGCTTCATAGTGGCATGGAAGTAACCATGAAAATTCTTGATGTCTATAAGACTAAGACATAAATTCTGACTGGTCCTAGCAAGCTGGATAGCTTTAACCACGATTTTAGCGAAGGATTCTATGGCTCTCCCAGAGGACCAGGCTAGCCAACTCTGGAAATATTCATTACCAGAAAGCTGACTACCAGGCACTGATTTACTTGGCTATAGCAACTCCTAAAGGATATCCACTAATTGGAAAAGGGGTTGCAGTCTTCACTGGTAGAGGAAATGCAACCCGAATCCTAGGCAAGAAATTGTGCCTAATCCCATTAAGTTCAATAATCAGTTTGACTGAATGTATAACACACATATATTTAGATATATGCATATGTGTGTATATATATGCTATATGTATATTAAAATACATATTATAAATGTACATATATCTGTGTGTATATATATATGTGTGTGTGTATATATACATATATATGTAAGATCATTTCTTTGCCATACATTAAATTCATTCTCACATGTCTTTTTAACAAAATATTCAGACTAAAATCTAGTATCACACTGATATTAAAGCACAAATTGCCAATTGTATGCATAGGAAAATAGAAACATTAATACATAATTTAAAATGTGTTGAATGTGAATATGTTGTCTTGAGCCAAAGGAGTATCTTCTCCTTATAGAGCTAATGACTTATGGGACTCCTTCCAAAAAGAATAGTATAGTTCAATGCTTAGACCATCTCATGATTCCTTTTTCAATTCTCTTTCCAGAGCAGAACTGAGTTGAATATTATGAGTTTTTCTGGTAAAGAGAAAGACAAACCCTTAAAAGCTCTCCAAAGAGATGTTAGCAGTCAGTGGTCATCTGAAAGATTTCCTTATGAGACTGATACTTAATCATGCAAATTTTAAAAAATCCAATTTGTACCTTTAGAACATTGATTAAGATCCATTTAAAGAATATGTATATTTATATGTATACATACATATATCCTTTCATGTGCATACAAATGAATAAATTCATATTTTAGGTGATTACTTGACAATTTGATTCTTAAAAAAAAGTCTCTAAGCTGCTGTACAAGGAATGTCTTCCTTGTTTATACTAATGGATCTATAAACATAGATGTGATTTCCTTAATGATTTTGCCATGGTTAGCAACAGTGTTGCTCTAATTTGAATATTACTTAGAGGTAAAAAAAGTCATTATAGCTTGTGAGCCTGATCATTTTAATTGCTTATCAGTACATGCATTTGTAGTGTTTGTAACACATTTATTGCACTATGCCAAAACGAGATTAATCTTGGAAACCTGTATAATGCCATGCACGTTGAATTTCTCCATACAAATGAAGGGTTGTGTATGTACAGATAATAGAAAACTAGGTATTGGTCAACCAATTGCATTTCATCCCTGACTCCTTATCACCTGTTCAACATATTACAGGAAATATTTTTTTTTGCAGGTTTATCAACTAGGTTTTGGCACAGCTTTTCACAACCATATTCCCTGGCTGAAGAATACAGTTTCCCAACCCAGAAGGAATAAAACAATAGCTCACATAACAAATATGCAGTTAATACACACAGTTAATTAAGTGTTGACTGTAAAGAATGGCTATATTTATAATGAATACATGTTCTATGGAGCATTAAAAATTGTTATTGCTTTGTCTCTAGGATACCGTCAATGTAGTCCTGAGGAATTCAGTTGTGCTGATGGAAGATGTCTTTTAAATTCTCAGTGGCAGTGTGATGGAGACTTTGATTGCCCTGACCATTCTGATGAAGCGCCATTAAATGCAAAGTGCAAAAGTGCAGGTTCAGAATATATTTATGCCACAAATATTTTTTAGAATTTTCTTTTTTTAAAAAGAAATTGGTTAATAATTTATGTACAAAATGTTACTTAAAAATGAGTTCTGAATTCTCTTTTTCCTGCTTGCCCCTCCCAACCCATTGAGGGTGCAAACAATGTGATATCAGTTATAAATATGAAGTCATGCAAAACATATCTCCATATTAGTTATGTTGCAAAAAAAATAATAAAGCAAGAAAAGTAAAGTGAAAAAGTTATCCTTCAGTCTGTATGCAGACTTGATCAGTTCTCTCACTGAAATTGGATAGCATTTTTCATCATAAGTCTTTCAAAATATACTACATGTGTGTTTGGAAAGTTTTGTTTTTACACAGTAAATTTGTTTTTTAACATTTACATATGCTATAGTTATACGAAGTCCCAATCAAGTGCTAGTTTGAAAAAAAAATTGAGCACGTTTAACTTAGCAAATAGATAGGGAATTTGGGGGAAATAGTGTAGCTTGCTCAAACCTAAAAAATCTAGTAGCCCAAAGTATTTGTATATTTAATCTTAAAATGGATTTCTTGTATGCCTCTGTTTGAAAGCAATGAACCATGAAAAAGTTATGAGTTACATAGAAGAAATGAATATATGTTTATTTGTTATAGGCAAAGTAAAATTAATTATACAACTATACTATAGATGATGTGGTTCTTTCTAGAAGTTGTACATTTATTGCAAAAATCTAGCAAACTTCTATGAAAAATGTCATTTAAAATTATTATGGCATTTATACATATATATGTCTGTTTAAATGCATGGTGTATATCTGTTACTTGATTACCATATCCTCCACTTTGCTCATCTTAAAGAACACAACACATTCACATAGTCTAAATTTACCTATAATATTAGTTTACATGTAAATATCTTCTTTTAAAATGTATAACATTCCAAGTGCTAGAATCATGAAGTTATGCATGGTTGCAAAAACAAAAAAAAATCTTTTCCCCAGTTATATTTGAAATTGCTGTTGCTTACCAAAATGTCCTTTATCCCCAGCCCTCCGACTTAAGAATCTCAGTATTATGTTTCTAGGGAGGGAAAAGAATTCAAGACTATCTACCTATTTTAGATTCTTAATTTGTCAAGACATGTTGCTTCTTAGAGACCTAGGACTTGAGGGAAATGTCAGACTAGCTTCATGTTTTTGAATTCATTCTTTACATTATAGATCAAAGAAACATTTCCCATTGGTTTTGCTATAGAGATTTATTTGGGGTCTCCATTTTTAAGTTAAAGCTTATGTAATGTATCAGAAATGTTCTCTACACAAGTATGATTTGCCCTTGGATTGTTATGTCCCTTATAAAATATAATATCTAGTAGAAAGTATCGTGCATATTTTTACTATATCTGTGATAGATATTTTTTCTATAACTGTGACAGGTAAGTTACCATAATGATATATGTTTTATGAAGCTATAATACAAAACAATGGCATACTCTTTATGTTCCATTTGTTTTCTTTTCATTTTCCAGAACAGTCATGCAACAGCTCATTTTTTGTGTGTAAAAATGGTAGATGCATTCCCAGCAGAGGTCTTTGTGACAACAAGGATGACTGTGGTGATGGCTCAGATGAGAGAAACTGCCACATAAATGAATGTTTGAGTAAGAAAGTTAGTGGCTGTTCTCAAGATTGTCAGGACCTTCCAGTTGGGTACAAGGTGGGTAGTCATAAAATAAAGCATGTTACATAAGAAGTTCCAAATTAATTGAGACAATTCAAACTTAATTTATTTAATCCTGCAGATGACTGTAGCACTTTGCTCAGGAGCAATAATCTCGTAACAGCTGTTAATACACTTAATATGCCATGCTACCAAACAAGAATTTCTGTTTTCTTAAAATGGTAGAAAATGAGTGGTGAAAACCTGAATGAAATTAGATCAGGAGTGTTTAAAACTCTAAATGAGCCAAGACTGGCAAAAATGCTAGTCCAACAGAAAAGGAGATTATCTTTCTTTACTTTCTTTTGCAGAAGTAGAGGGGAACAAAAATGTGACAGTGATTGGGGGAGGGGTTGTACATCATCCCTTTAGTTAAAGAAAAAGGAGGCACAACCATTTAACTATCATCTCTTTCCAACTTCAAGTTGAAAGTAAAAAGAGGAGGATTAATATTGTTCAGGGATAATTGAAGTCTAAAACAACAAAGAAGTTCATGAAAAATGATGTAGATGCTTTGATGAGGTAGTTAGAAATTAAATACATCCTAAGAACTTGTAGAAGTGGTAGTGGAAGTCATTCATTTTTGAGAAATCATGGGAGAATAGGAGAGGTGTGATGTAAGAGTGGATTTTATAAATATATATATTTATATATATATATATATATATAGAGAGAGAGAGAGAGAGAGAGAGAGAGATTATCTGGGAAATGTTTTATATATTTCAGTTAATTTTTTGAACTCAGCCTTGGTCTGAGCAAGAGGTGGAAAAATTCAGATATGGAAAAAAATGTGTATCTGTTAGGCTCAGATTTTTTTTTAGTTAATTAATTGACTGATGGATTAATTTTTAGTTTTCAACATTCATTTCCACAAGATTTTGAGTTACAAATTTTCAGCCTATCTCTCCCCAACTCCCTAGTCGCAAGATGGCAAGCATAGGGAATACCCCTTCCCCCAGTCTGTCCTCTCTTACATCCCCTTACATCCTCCCCTTACCTCCTTACTTTCTTGTAGGGCAAGATGGACTTCTATACTCCATTTCCTGTATATCTTACTTCCAGGTTGCATGTAAAAACTATTTTTTAGCATTTGTTTTTAAAACTTGGAGTTTCAGATTCTTTCCCTTCTCCCCTCTTCACCCAACCCCATTGGGAAGGCAGGTAATTCAATACAGGTTGTACATGTGTAGTTATGCAAAACATTTCCATTTTAGTTATATTGTGAAAGACTAACTATATTTCCCTCTATCCTATCCTGTCCCCCATGTATTATGTTTTCTCCTTTGACCCTGTCCCTTTTCAAAAATATTTGCTTCTAACTACCCTCTCCTCCAATCTGCCCTCCCTTCTATTATCCTCCTTCTTATTTCCTTCCCCTCTGCTTACCCAATTGAGTGTGTATGTGATTCCCTCCTTAAACAATATCCGATGAAAGTAAGGTTGATTCATTCCCTTTTACCTTCCTGCTCTTCCCCTCCATTGTAACAGACTTCTGTCTCTTTTATGTGAGAGAATCTACCCAATTCTATCTCTCCCCCTCTCTTTTTCCCAATGTATTCCTCTTTCACGTCTTAATTTTCTTTTTTAGATATCATCCCTTCACATTCAACTCATCCTGTGCCTTGTCTATGTTTATATGTACACACACACACACACACACACACACCTTTCTCTCTCTCTCTCTCTCTCTCTCTCTCTCTCTCTATATATATATATATATATATATATATATATATATAAACACAGTCACACATACACCCACCTATACATACTTATATACATACGTACATACATATTCCCTTCAACTATCCTCATACTGAGAAAAGTCTCATGAGTTACAAATATTGTCTCTCCTTGTAGGAATGTAAATAGTTCAACTTTAATAAGTTCCTTATGATTTCTCTATTCTATTAACCTTTTCATGCTTTTCTTGCATGAAATTTTAAGTTCAGCTCTGGTTTTTCGATCAAGAATGCCTGAAAGTC
>JAQQSW010006303.1:0-13981 GCA_028646575.1 Pseudocheirus occidentalis | reverse complement strand
AATTTGTAACTCAGAACCTTGTGAAAATGAATGATGTAACCAAGAAAATAAATTAAAATTTAAAAAGTCACATAAAAATTTCAACATTTTTTGTTAACTCTGGAAGCAAGACATAAAAGAATATTATAAATGAATTGTTATTATATATCCATACAGACCAATAAAGTCTAGGGGAAAAAAATTTTCAAGAAATTTAATGATCCAATTCCATAACACTCTATTCACTGAACACTAGTATGGAACAGGAATATTTATAAAATGATTCATTAGGGTACAGATTCAATATTTCTCTTACAGGGAGGGAAGGCCCAAATGAGAGTGAATTACAGTATAATATTATAGTTCAATGTAAGAGTCTTTCTCTCAAACTTGTAAGAACCTATTTCATAACCAACTGCCTACTTGCAATAATACTCTTTCAAAGAAATCCATCATTCCATTTAAAAAATGACAAATTAGGGAGAAAAAGGGGAAAGAGGGAAGGAAAAAGCACTCATCATTCTTGAAACTTTCCCTCTGACAATCAAGGTTGGACCAGGCTCTTTAAAGTAGCCATCACATCTGGGAAATAACTAGTAGTAGCATTTTTCTTCAAAGGCACATAACTTAATTTTGTGTAATTGCTAAGAATTTAATGTTTAAATCGTGGGACTTAAGTTTACAAATAAAATCATTCCTGGAACAGAAGTCTTGAGTAGTTGTATTTGAGTTTAATTAAAATTGAATTCAGGAGCTGGGATAAAGCTTCCAAATTATATACTTCCAATTCTGTCATCCCACAAAACGTATTCTAGCTGAACTCATCAGGAAAAGGGAAGCTCTTCTACTCTTATGGTCTAACTATGTGCTGCCTGCACATAATTACCTCCAAATGTATTTCTTTGGCTTTGCTTATCATCACCAACAGTATATTATTTTCCTTCAATTCCTCTGTCAGGTCTTCAAGGCCTTCTATTAAATTTAATTTCTCAAGCAAATACTCAACACACAGCTAGCTTATTTCTATCACTGTCTTTGCATGTGCCAATAAGCCAACTTCTCAGCACTCCAACACAGACTTTCCTAAGGAAGTATTTCCTGAGTTAGCTATAATTTAATTACTCCTATGTACCGGGTCTATACTCATCGTTTATATTCACTTGTGTGACATTCTGGTAAATGTCTGAGGTTCACCAGTGAGTAGAACTACTAGGTCCTTCTGGCTCCATCAATGATTAGTAAGGTAACCTTAAAGCAAGCGACTTTTTTGAACCAGAGTTTTTTCTTTTGTAAAATGGGGAGATGGGCACTTGCTATGTTTACCTCAAAGAGGGCTTGGGACAATCAAATGAGAATACTGTGAAAGTGCCACAAAAATAATAATGTACCATACAGATGTAACATATTACTTGACCTTTGAGTCTTTTTCCACATTTTCCACAACATGTTGTATGTTGTAAAATCTCACTTTGAGATCCATGAGGGAACAGGGCATATTTTCTAATTCTTGGACCCACTTTCTTATCCAACAATACCTAGAAGAGCGTTCAGTCCACAGCAGGTGTTAAAAAATGTTTGACAAGTGTAATAGCTCTATTAAACTTTATATTTATATAAATTATTTCTCTGTGCAAACTTATATGATAATAGCTATATTCCTTACATTAGTAAGGAAATCTGCTAGGGATCTGCAAGGGAAAAGCACCATCCCTCCAAAAGCTAATGTTAAACTGTTTTATATATGCTACTTAATGGGCTTTTGCTGAGAGCAGAATATTGTAGTTACTAAATATAAGGGTGAGGCAATAATATATTTGATAGGTTTCCTAAGATAATGGAATCGTAATGAAACTGATCTTGTTTCTAGTTCAGAGTAGCACCTAAAAGACAAGCTGCCTGCATGAGCAGCCCAAACTATCCATTTAGTAAAGAGGGAAAAGGGTTGGGTTTATAGTCAGAAGACCAGCATTCAATTTCTATCACTGACATTCACTGCTTGTGTAACTTTGGGCAACCTTGGGCAAGTTACTCAAAACTCTCCAGGCCTTAGGTTCCTCACCTGTAAATGAAGGAGTTGGCCTCAATGTCCTCTAAGGCATTTTCTAACTCTAAATTAATGATTCTAGATATCCTTCCTACTGTTAATCAATCTTCTCCAAACCTGGATAGACTGTAATTAGCTACATAAATAAAGTTGAAAAGGAGAGTTGTACTAAATACAGAAATGTAAGCGATCCATGCTAGCAAAGCGTAAGCCAGTGTCAGAATCTTTGGGGAATACTGGGAAAGATGGGGTGGTTAATGTATACATGTAAGGATGAAGTTGGGTTAAGGCTGAGATGAATTGCAAAAGTTGAGGGAGATGCAAAACATAAAGAAGGAGAGGTACAAAGGAGAAAGGCAGTTAAAGAGGTATAGAGGAAGGGTGGGGAACCTATGGCCTCCAGACCACATGTGGCCCTGTAGGTCCTCAAGTGCAGCCCTTTGAATCCAAACCTCACAGAACAAATCCCCTTAATAAAAACATTTGTTCCATAAAACTTGGACTCAGTCAAAAGGTCACACCCAAAGACCTAGAAGACTACATGTTCCCCACCTTTGGAATAGAGCTTTAAACATCTGGGAAAGTTCATTTAAGTTTCATTCAATTCTGACTTAAAAGCAAATGAAAACAAAGGACTAAGTAAAGTTCTTAACAGAATCTAACAATTTTGAAAACACAAAAACCAACAGTTCGAAAGGAGGGTGTTGTATAAACTTTTTCCAGCCTTCAGTCAATATAGATTCCATTTTGGTGGTTGGAGAAGCCCCAAACTGCATATGCATTACAGCAGTTCGTTGACTGTATAGTTCCTTATTTTTCTGATGGACTTAAGCTCGATTCTAGCAGACTAGGAAAATATATTGGTATTTCTAGAATAACAGATTGTTTTAATTTTCATTTCATTTATCAAAACTTTTAACAACTGCATTCTATTCCATTTGATCTTAGGGCACATTTATAACTTTTAAAGCACAGCATTTAACATTTTATAGTTATCACAAATAATTTCAAAGCAATCAAATATTTAGCAGAAGAATATAGCCTACCTACCTCAGAGACAAGGAGAGAGAAACCCTCCATGGAGAGCAAACTACCTTGACCGGAATTTAGGAATTATTAAAGAGGTACCCTGGTTGACTGCCTTTGTTGCAAGGGTACATGGGGAAAGAGGACCCCAAACTGTAAGTAACCAAGGCCCCAACCGAAAACTGCATAAAAATAAAGTCGTTCAACACAAAGTCCACAGATTGCCTTTGACCCGCTTCCATCTCTTTTTCCAGAAGAGCAGGGAGGCAGTAACGCTGGAGAGCACTGGCCAAAGAAAGTATACCTGGATCTGCTGCCTGAGAATGAGCTGTGTCTAGAAGACCGACTAGAATAGGAGCTGTAGGATGAGGACCTGGACCGGGATCGAGAAGAGCCAGAACCAGAGTATGATGATGAACGAGAAGATGACCTGATAAAACAAGGGGAGGAAAAGTCATTCCATAAACTTAAGAATACTAGGATATTTAACTTTGTTAACTTTCAGTTTTGAACAGCATTGTGTTCTTCCCAAAAAGTAAGTATCCCATCTTCCATTTTGAGATTTTTACGGGCACGACTCAGTCAAATCCATTTTAACAAATTAAAAAAAAAAAGCCAAACAATTTTACAATTTTTACATCTGTTTTTCTTCTGGCATTGTGCATAGCTTATCACTGTCCTTATATCTGTCTCACCCTCAACACCCCCCATTCTCTTAACACACTGAATTTTTTACCAGCTGTCAAAGACTGGCCTTAAAGGGATAGGAAACCCATTGGTTTTTGGCAGCTTGTAAGAGAGATTCTATGTGGCTGTTACTTTTATTTAATCCACAACACACTTCAGATGTTCTTCACAACTTTTGTACACTTGGAAGTCAATTCTCACCTTTTATGTCCTACTTTTACTGGCAAACAACTTCGTGTAAGTTTCACTCACAATAAAGACTAGTCCAAAACGAAAACATAGCTGCTGTATAACAATAACAATAAACTAAAATATCTAAAGAAGATAATTCAAGAACAACAGTGCCTTGTATCCTAAGCTGCACTTTCCCTCAAAGTGCTCTTTTTACCTGGAGGAATTAGATGCAGATGCTGATGAGGCAGATGTTTTTCGACGCCTCCGTGCACGGCTTGGAGAAACTGATACGCCAAGTTTCTTCTTAGGGGACTTAGATCGTCGCCAAGGATCCTTCCATTCATCTGCTCTTTTCACCTGTGGGCCAGCTGATGTGGTTTCCTTCTTTGGTGGCTCAGGTTGGCGGCTGAAAACACGCATGTATCAGTTTTAATAAAGAATAGAGTTCTCCTGGTATCATATGAGACTGATATTCCAAAGCTACAAGAGTATTCTATCTCTATCTTCGACCTAACTTACTATCTAATGTTTTGGTCAGAGGCCAACTTTTTAAATAAAAGACAAACATATCTAGAAGCAAACAGACACTGTCTCTTGAGGAAAAATTATCTTTTAAAGGAAGATTCATTCCCTCCATTGAGCAAAGTGGTACAGGATTCCCTTACCCTCTTCTAATCCAATAAAATAAAAGTCTGTCTATAAAATTAAAAATCCAGCCTTACAAATTTTAAAATATAGAGTATGACCTTAAAGAGATATATTTTGCTGGTTCAACAAGAAATAAAATAATCTAGCTAAGCTATAAAACCAGAAAGATCCTGAAAAATTATTTAAAAAGCAACTAAGAAACATAAAAGTTCATAAAGAACCATGAACTTCCATAGGAAGTATGATTCAGGGGTAATAAAAGAGAGAGTGAAGGAGGAGATATTCTATAAGGCCCTAAATATAAACTAATCCAGGTGACCAATGCTGACTTGGTAAACTGTAATCAACTTAGTGGACAATGGCTTGCCAAGCTGACAATGAAAAATAATTTGATGAAAGCAAATCTCAGATACAAGACCACCATGAGCACTTTGTTTCTTGCGGCATGAAGCTCCCAAGGACTGAACTGTTTTCCAAATGAATGTCCTGACAAACAGGTTTAACTGACTAAAATAGTTTTTACAGTTTGTGTGGTTGGGGCACAATATTTGAGGTAGGATAGATGCCTAGAAAGTATAACTTGTTTTCTTGCTTAGATCCCAGGATAATTAAACATATTCTGAGAGAGCTAGCTAGTACCACAGTGCTAAGAATAACAGTCTGGCATTTTGGAAAGCTAATGGTTAGAAATCCCTAAGGAAAAGATTCTAAGATAATAATGTATAGAATATTATATCAGATGAAGTTAGTCAGTGGGGCAAATGATCAGAACAAAAACAAGAACAAACAAACAAAAAAATCAGTCTTCCATTTTTTGCTTTTGGAAAATTCTTTCATTAACAGAAATGATGGGATTTGCTTAATCAGTCAACAGGTATTTTTGTTCAGTTCTTGTCATATGCTTAGCACTATGCCAGTACCCTGTGAACACAGAACACCTGAATCAATCTTAGTACACATTACTACCAAAATCAAGACTTAAAATTTCTACTATCTTAGCCACAGTCCCTGAATCGTTGCTACATAACCATGTCCTATCGAATTAAAATAGTAAAGGAAGTAAATGAAAAAGCAAGTAATTCTATTCTGAGAGAGGCCACCATTTTATTTCTAGGATTGTCATCTTAGCCTAAACACTTAAATAAGTAATTTTTGCTTCATAATCAGGATTTGTCTTAATCATTAGAGAGTACTTCAGTTCTGATAAATACGAATAGCAAAGGTAGGGGAAAAAAAGATAAGAATTAGAGAAGGTAGGGGGCTCTTTGCTCTGTCTGTGCTTGATCCTAAAATTTAAAACTCTATGCTGTGTGATAGGAGGGAAGACAAAAAAAAGCTTTGGTGTGTCTCCATGATCACAGTCAAGTCCAAACAGACTATTTTAGATTGTAGATAGGAAGCTTACAGGTCCCCAATTTGAGCTGCTCTTGAGACACTGAAATAGCATAACACATAATATTCTAAGAAAGCAGAAGGACCCTAAGAGGAAAAGGAAAAAAACTATTTATACGGCACCTACTATGTGCTGAGCCCTTTATCAATATTACCTCATTTGATCCTCAAAACAACCTGGGGAGGTAGGTGAGGCCGTTTTCCCCATTTTGCAATTGAGGAAACTGAGGAAGACAGAGGTTAAGTGACTTAGCCAGTGTCATACAGTTAATTAGGAGTCTGAGGTGGGATTTGAATTCAGGTCTTCCTGACTGTAGGCCTAGCACTCTATCTATACTACCTAGCTGTCCAAGAGGAAAAAATGTTAGCCCAGAACTCCCCCCAGAAGTGTGAAGAGCCCAGTCTGAGCATAAAAACAAATAGGCTATAAAAATTAAACAAAAATGAATCCTACCATAAAGAGTTACAGTGATAGGGGAAGTATGTGATATGTACCCAGAAGAAGAGAATGCCTCCAAACATCTAAAAGCAAAACCTCAAACAAAAACATAGCTTGGACACAAGTCCAACCAGAATTCCTGGAAAAAGATAAAGCAAGAGGTTTGGGGACATTTAAGAGCTAAAAATGATTTTTAAAAAGATCTACACATTGGTCAAGAAAGATGAAAGCTGAGAAAAGGCCACTGAATTTGTCAATTAGGGAGTTCACTAGTGACCTTGGGGAAAGCATTACTAGTTAAATATAATTGGAAATCAGACTTCAAGAGGCTAAGAAGAGAGAAATGAGGAAGTAAAGACAATAAGTATAAATAGCTTTTTCTAGGAGTTTAGCAGTGAAAAAGAAAAAAGATATAGGATGATAGCTTGAGGGGATAGAAAGACCAAAAGAGGTTTGCTTTCATACTTTTTTAAGGGTGGTAGACATTTGGGCATGTTTGTAGGCAGTAGAGAAAGAGTCCATGAATAAAGATAGAAGGTTCTAAGAATATTCTTCTAAGAATTTTAAAGCCCCTACTGTTCACTGTTTTGGTCAATCATTTTTCTTCCTAATTCATTCTTGTTTACTGCTTTGATCGAGAGTTCTGAGGTCTTTCAGAATCTTCTTCTTAATTATCATTCACTGCTTAGATTAGAGTTCTGAAGCCTTTCAGAGTTGTTTTTCTTCATGTTACTATTTTTTTATTGTGCAAATTTCTTTCTTGGTCCTCTTCATTTTGTTCATACATGCCTTTCCCTGTTTGTTTAAATCTGTTACATTCATCATTTCTTATGGTACAGTAATATTCAATCACATTTATAGACCACATTCAGCCCATCTCTAAGTGATGGACACCCATTTTGTTTCCATGTCTTTGCAATTACAAAAAGTGCTGCTATACATAAGTGTTCTTGTATATGCTAGTTTTCCCCCTCTCACATTGATCTTCTTGGTTATGTGTCTAAAAGTAGTCAACTGGAAAACAAAGAATGCACAATTTTGTGACTTTTTTGTATAATAAAATGATTACTTAAATTCACACTTAAAAAAGTTAAAAAAAAAGATTGTAAAGAAATAATTGGAGCTCTCTTGAGTTAGAGAAGATAGGATTAAAAGCACAGATGGGATTGGTCTTAGCAAGGGGAATGAGCTTTTTTTTTTTTTCCTTTTTGGAGGGCAGTTGGTGGTTAAGTGACTTGCCCAAGGTCACACGGCTAGTTTTTTGTGTTAAGTGTCTGAGGCCAGATTTGAACTCAGGTCCTCTTGAGTCCAGGGCTACTCACTGTGCCACCTAGCCACCCCGGGGAATGAGCTTTTGAGACCAGAACAAAAGAGAAAAGATAACAAAAAATGTGGAGTAGAACAAAAGAGTATACACGGTCTTGATTTTTTTTTTAAGTGAGGTAAGAGATGAGGTCCACAGTTGAGAATAGGATGCTTTAAGTGGCCTGAGGAAAGAGAGGACAGGTGGAACAGATGATGTAGAGACTTCAAAAGAGAGTCAATCAGGAAAGAGAAAAAAGGACTGCCAGAAAGCCAGAAAAGACCAGTTGAGATAATGGTCTGATCAGGGCACCATACAATAGGACTATCATTTTTCTGCACACCAGACATCCCTCAATGCAAGCTAAGATTGCATCAACCTTTTTTGGTTGTCAAGTAATAGCTGACACATGTTGAACTTAGAGCCCCCAGATAGAGAAAACTAAGTTTAGAATGCATCAGGTAAGAGATAAGGGAAAATATTATACTACTAAAAAGGAAAAAGACCCTATAAAACTGTTCTCACAAGATTTAGTTTTACCAAAAAGTGATGTCTGACGTGACAACTAAAAATAGATAATATACGGGACAGAAGAGGAAGAAGCTCTTTTGAGGGAAAGGAATAACTGTATTCATCTTTGTGCTCCTCACAGTGTGGTGGAGTTGAAAGGGCCTGGGATTTAGTAAGAGTCCCTGGGTTTGAATTCTGACCCTACTTTGCTCTTTTTAGTACCAAAGTGGTCACAGGCAATTTATGCCCTGCTCTGGGTTTGTTCCCTCATTTGTTTGTATTGTTTCACATATTAAAGAAATTATAAAAATAAGAGGATTAGACCAGGTGATCTCCATCAATCAACATTTATTAAGCGCCTACTATGTGTCAGGCACTGTACTAAGTTCCGGAGATACAAAAAGAGGCAAAAAACAGCTCCTGCCCAGAAAGTATACAATCTAATGGAAGAGACAATATGCAAACAAATCAATCTATGTATGTACCTACCTATCTACCTATCTACCTATCTATCTGTAAAGTAAGCTATATACAGGAAAAATAGGAAATAATTAACTGAGGAAGACAGTGGGATGAGATTTTACTTGGGACTTAAAGGAAGTAAACAAAGTCAGCAAGCAGAGATGAGGGAGAAGGGGGACAACTAGAGAAAATGCCTGGAGCCAAGAGATGGAATGTCTTATTTGTGAAACAGCCAGAAAGCCAGTTAGTATTTAACAATGGAGTAAGTATAAGAAGACTGGAAAGGTAGAAGGGGGCTAGGTTATGAAAAGCTTTGAATGCCAAACAGAATATTTAGTACAGGGGACCACTGGAGTTTAACTGAGTGAGGAGTATGGGTGCCTAGCATGATGGAATCTATGCTTTAAGAAAATCACTTTAGTGGCTGAATAGAGGATGGATTGGAGTGGGAGAAGAGACTTGAGGCAGGAAGACATGTTAGAAGGCTACTGCAATAATCCTGGCATGAAGAGATAAGGCTCTTTTCAGCTTTACTTGGAGCAGAATAGGTTAGCGCCTTGAAGAACAGAGCTGAGAAGCTTGAGGAATGTCTGAAAATTTTGAAAATGTCCTCAAAGTCATTTACTCCAAACCCTATTCAAGCCTGAATTTAATCAACAAGATCCCTGTTAAATATATGCTCAAAAAATGCTTGAATTAAGAGATGAAAGAACCAGTGTCATACTACTTAAAATGGATGTGCACAAATCTACAGATCTGACAACTTGCAGTCTACGTATTTCTAAGGCTAGCCAAAGTCTTTGCTGAACCAAGCAATTACTGATGATTCAATAGGTACAAAGGAGGCTCCTGAAAACTGCAAATGGTTCTTCACATTTACAAAAGTGAAAAATATACCTTAATCTATAGAAAACCTGGAATCAAGCTAAACCACAAACTGGTGATTCAAGGAGGAATTTAACTACAATAAATTTTGGTCCACATTAATGATTTTTGTTTTGGGACTATAAAATATTTGTGGCAAGAAGATCATTTTCTATTACTTCACAGATACAAAAAATATTGTTTTCACCTTTTCCATATAAAAACTTTCTCCAAGTTCTTCCATCAGTTCTAAACAACTGAACTCCCAGAATCCAATGGGAACAAGTCAAAGTACAACACAATGAATTTACAGGGATGATTAACAGTTCCTGAGAACTATAGCAGAACAGGTGGAAGAGGGAATCTACTCACTAGTTTGAGTCAATCTATTAGGTGAGGGAACTGACAGCAATGCCACCTGCTGCTAAATAAGTATGGAAAGAATTTCAGTCTAGCTGAAAGGCCAGCACCCATATCTTGTTCCTCAAAATGCTGGCCTTAAAAGAGGAAGGTGCTACTTTTAAATAAAGTTTGCAAAAAGAAAGTCTCTAAAGAACTAATCAAGTGAGGTGGTGACATCTGATATGAACTACCAAGAAAGATGTTTTCAAATATGACAAGAAAGTACAACAGTCTGCCTGTAGATAAATATTTTCAGGAACTTTTTCACTTTCCACTGGCAGGAACGAGTGTTTAAAAAATAAAAAGTCACTTTAAAAGTTTTTTTTAACACCTGTTTCTTCCCAAGAGCTCAAAGAAAACACTGCCACAAAATGTACTTTAGTACATAAGTACTTTGCAAAGGCTAGTTCTAAAATGGGAAATTTCAATTTTCAAATCAAAGAAAGCACAAATTTTTCCAAAAGAACACACTTTTAAAGTATGCATCTAGTTCACCATATAATGGCATATTCAGTGGGCTGATTTTGCTATAAAAGAAATATTGAACATTGTATTAAAAACAAAGACATGGGGGTAGTTTAATTTTAAGCAATCCCTCATCACTTGGATCATTAGAGAAAACTGAGAGTAATTAAATGAAGAAATAGAGTGGGAGATCAGGGACATTACTCTTATTGCATTAGTCCTTACTGCCTTTATAGTATCTATGGAGTCATGTAAAATTTTTTTCTTCAACCAGTATATTTAAGTAAATTTTAAAAAAAATCTCAGAAAAGAAACACCATATGACTACAATTAGGCCTACAATTAGTTAGCCTTTAGCTCACTTACTACTCAAGGAATCCAGCAAAAATCAAGTGACAAAATTCAAAATCCATTCAATCCCATAAGTAAAACACAGAGTAATAAATGAAACAGGATGGAAGCTGGCAAAAAGTTACAGACAACTGAATATAGCAAAGCCTTTAGGAAAAATTCAAGAAAAGGCTCTTTCCAAGGAATCTAAAGAAAAAAGATGTCAAGATTTTGGGGAAAAAATAGAAAAGAAAAATTCACAAGTGAAATAAAACATTTTTGCAGGAAAGATGATAATAATAGTTCAAATGGACTAGTAACAGGATCCAGTCATTATTCACACTTTATAACTAGGTTAAATTCAAGTACAGGAAAACACAAGTCTTACTGATTTCAAATCTAGCACTCTATCCACCAGTGCTTCTCAAAACGTGATCCCAGAGGTGCTCTGGGGTCTCCAAAACTCTTTCAGGGGATCTTCTGCTCTTTTACTGTCCCTGACATCCCTGGCTTATTTCAAAAGTACCAGCTAAAATCTCATTTTCTACCAGAAGCGTTTTCTTATCTCTCATAATTCTAGTGCACTCTCTCTGTTGATTTCCTTGTATATAGCTTGTTTACAAGCAATTGCTCGCATGTTGTCTCCCTCAACATAGACTGTGAGCTCTTTGAGAGCAAGGACTGTCTTTTGTCTTTCTTTGTATCCTTAGCATTATGAAGTACCTGACACAGTAAGTACTTAATTTACTGATTTCTAATATAGTAAATATCACTAGATATAACCCATATAAACAAAAGTTCTTGGGGGGGGGGAGGGAGAGAGATGATGAACAGTTTTTAAGAGTGTTAAGGGGCAGGAGAAGAGTCAAGATGGCAGAGTAGAAGCAAAAAATGCCACAACTTTTCCTCACAACCACCTCAAATACCAATAATATATGACTCTAAACAAATTTTAGGGCTCCAGAACCCACAAAGTGACAAAGAGAAACAAATCTCCCGCTGGGGGCAGCTCAGCAGGCTGGCAGGAAGGGTTCATTGAAGCACACTGGGAGCCGAACCCAGCCCTGTGTGAGCCACAGGGTTTTAGCCCTAGGGAGGCAGTGGTGGCCAAAGCAAAGTCTGGGAGAGTGAGTGAACAGCAGCTGTGGCAGTTTCCAGACTTTTCAACCCATAAACACCAAAAAGAAAGTAAAAGATCAGTCAGAACTCTGTTGGAAAGGAAGGGCATAGTCTGGCCCTTGCCTCCCTGGGATGAGAGGTGGCAGAAGCAGGGTGGCTGCAGCGTCTGCCACGTGGCTGCCTCAGGAGCCCCTGGCCTACAGATTGTAAGGGGACCAAGCAACCATTCAGGGGATAAATCACTCTTGCTTTGACCTGCTTGGATCTGGGTCACTGTCTTGGGCCATGGTCTTTCTGCTGCTTCCTTGCCCTGGAGGCAGTTCAGCCAGACCACTTTTCTCCCCAAATTTAGCTGAATTCCACTAACCTTTCACTTAGTCCTTATTTCTTCTGGCTTGATAAATCTGGAAACAGCCACAGCTGCCGCTGATCCACTCTCCTGAAGACTCCAGCTGCGGCTCCACCTGACCACCCTGACCAGACCTCATGGTCTGGGAAACACCAGTTTGTGAGTGTGCTATCTGTAGAGAGGGCACCTTCCTCAGATCTCTGACAACATTTGCAAAAACCCCATCAATCTGAGACAAAGCTCCCCTCTCTGAAAGCAGAATTCTACCATGGCAAAGAGCTCAAAAGTCAAACAATTGACTGGCAATATGAACAAGCAGAGGAAGCAAAGCAAGCAGAGCAATCAAACCTTAGATTCCTTTTTTGGGGACAAAAAGGATCAAAGCATGAATAGGAAGAAGACAACGAGGGCAGAACTCCTGCATCAAAAGCTTCCAAGAAAAACATGAATTGGTTACAGGTCATGGAGGAGCTCAAGAAGGATTTTGAAAATCAAATAAGAGAAGTGGAGGAAAAACTGGGAAGAGAAATAAGAATACAAGAAAATCATGAAAATAATCAACAACCTGACTGAAGAAAATAATACCCTAAAAAAATAGACTAACTCAAATGGCAAAAGAAGCCCAAAAAGCCAATGAGGAGAAGAATGTCTTAAAAAGCCAAATGGGGGGGAGGGTAAGGGGAGCCAAGACGGTGGCATAGAAGCAGCAAGGTTTCGCAGCTCCCACAGAGCCACCTCAAATACCCATAAAATACGACTCTAAACAAATTTTAGGACTCCAAAACTCACAAAAATACAGAAAACACATCTCTTGCTGAAGGCAGCTCAGTACAAAGGGCTCATTGCAGCAAGCTGGAAGCTGTAACCAGCCCACCCTGAAACCACGACCTGGCCCCAGGGTGGTCAGGTGGAGCTGCAGCTGGAGTCTTCAGAAGAGTGGATCAGCGGCAGCTATGGCTGTTTCCAGATTTATCAAGCCAGAAGAAATAAGGACTAAGTGAAAGGTTAGTGAAATTCAGCTAAATTTGGGGAGAAGTGGTCTGGCTGAACTGCTTCCAGGGCAAGGAAGCAGCAGAAATGGGCAGTCTTGCAGCGTCCAGGTAGCTGCTTCAGAGCTCCGGGCCTACAAACTGCAAGGGGGCCAAGCAATCCTTCAGAGACTAAGTGCTCTTGTGTTGAGCAGCATGGATCCTGATGTGGTCTTGGGGGGTGATCCTGGGGTGTGTTTTCAGTGAGCCAAAGCTGGTGGGGGCTGCAGCAGCCCCCTAATAGCTCCGGCAGCTGTGAAAACCCCAGCAGTTTGGGACAGAGTTTTCCCTTCTGGAAGCAGAGTTCCACAGAGCTAAAAAGACAAATCATTCACTGGCAACATGAGCAGGAAAAGGAAGCAAAGTAAGAACCTCAATCGAACTCTAGAATCCTTTTTCAGGGACAAAAAGGATCAAAGCATGAACAGGAGGAAGACAGCACAGTCAGAACTCCCACACCAAAAGCTTCCAAGAAACATGAAGATTGCCTACAAGCCACAGATAAGCTTAAAAAGGACTCTGAAAACTAAATAAGAGAAGTGGAGGAAAAATTGGGAAGAGAAATGAGAACGATGCAAGAAAATCACGAAAAGAAAGTCAACAACCTGACTGAAGAAAATAACACCTTAAAAAACAGATGAACTCAAATGGCAAAAGAGGCCCAAAAATCCAATGAGGAGAATGCCTTAAAAAGTCGAATTTGCCAGATGGAAAAAGAATCTCAAAAGCATTCTAAAGAGAATAATTCCTTCAGAATTAG
>JAQQSW010006302.1:0-13982 GCA_028646575.1 Pseudocheirus occidentalis | reverse complement strand
ATCTCCTTCCCATTTCTTATAGCACAATAATATTCCATCACATTCATATACCATAACTCGTTCAGCTATTCCCCAATTGATGGGCATCCCTCAAATTTCCAGTTTTTTGCCACCACAAGGAGAGCTGCAATAAATACTTTTGTACATATGGGACCCTTTCCCACTTCTATGATCTCTTTGGGATACAACCCCAAAAGTGGTATTACTGGGTCAAAGGGTATGCAATTATTTATAGCCCTTTGCGGTAGTTCCAGATTGCCCTCCAGAATGGTTGTATCAGTTCACAGCTCCACCAACAATGCATTAGAGTTCCAATTTTTCCACAGAGGAACCAGAATCTTAAGAAAAGAAAGCAACTCCTTGAAAAACAGAATTGGGCAAGGGGAAGCCAGAAAAGTTATAAGAGATCAAGAAATAATTAAACAAAATATAAAGAATAAAAAATAGAAGAGAATGTGAAACATCTCACAAGAAAAAGCAACTGTTATGGAGAACAGATCAAGAAGAGAAAACATAAGAATAATCAGACTTCCTGAAATCTATGATCAAAAAAAAGTCTCTATACAATAATAAAAGAAATAATTAAAGAAAATTGTCCTGAAACATTAGAACAAGAAGGGAAAGAAGAAATAGAAAAAATAAATCCAATAATCACCACCTAAAAGAAATCCTATTAGGAAAAACCACAGGCATATTATAGTCAAATTCTGAAATCTTCAACTCAAGGATAAAATATTACGAGCAAAAAGAAAAAAAGAATTTAAATATGTTGTTGCCAGAATTAGAATAGCACAAGACCTAGCAGCAGCAACAGTAAAAGACCACAGGTCTTGTAACACTAGATATCAAAGTACAAAATAACTGGGGTTCTGGCTGAAAATATCATACCCAGCAAATCTAAGCATAATCCTGAATGGGAAAAAATGAACATTTAACCAATTATCAGATTTTCAGGCCTTTGTTTTTAAAAAATGCACTTAATGGAAGATTTGACATACAAAAGCCAAGAGGAATATAAAGTATATACCAAAGATTAATTACAAGGGACTCAATAAGGACAGACTCTTTACCTTTTAAGTATATAAAATACAAAAACATGTTTAAGATTGTTATTAATAATTGGGTAGTTCATAAGAAAGATTGGGGGTAGAACTATGATATGCCTTTTAAAAAGTAAAACTGTTTAGAAATAGCTAAAAAGTGTAATTATCTTATACAAATGAGATGCCAAAGGAAGAAACAACACAGAGGAATTAGATGGGGGAGGAGGGTTAGCAGTTCTGGAAATCTACTTTCATTGGGAATGGATTCAAAAGGGAACAATACATACATATCTAGAAGAGTGTAAAGTCTTCTAAATTCAGAAAGAAATAAAATGGTAAAGGGATGGGGGTTATAAGAGGGGAAGGGAATAGGTTAAGGGGGGGTTAGAAGGGTAATTAGATTAATGGGAATGGGAGGATAAGGGAGGGATCTTTGGCAGGATAAGGGAGGGGTCTTTAGAGGAGAAGGTGAGGGAATAGGTCAAAAGGGAGTTTAGATTTACAGAATGGGAAGATAAAGGAGGGATCCTTGGAGGGAGGGTAGGTTAAGTAGTGGGAAGGCAAGGTACTGGGTAAAAGTGAAGTAGAGGAGTCAAGAGGGATAAAGAGATACCCACAAACATAAAACAAAGATCAGGGGTAGGATTTATTAGGGAAAACATATGTTTATATATGTATGTATATGGTATATATGTATATGTGTGTATATCTATATATAAACATATGCAAGCTTAATTTTAGCCTTGGGGGGCAGCAGAGAGGAAGGAGGAAAAAAGAATAAAAAGTGCACAATAGAGAACAAAAGAAAATTTACAAGGAAGTAAAGAAAAGATAGATAGCTCTCAACATAATGTGAGTAGTATTTATTACATAGACTTTCTTGAAAGGGAAATTTATTGCTATTTATTTTGAATCCTCTGCTGTACACACAACTTTTTTTCTTTTGTATTTAAATTTATAATATGTCTCTTTTTCTTTTCTTCTTGTGTATTTAAGTTTTAGAAAAATAAAATAAAAATAAATAAATGAGTTTAACTCCCCTGCTCAAATTTGGGGATAAAAGTCATCAATATTACGAGCCAGGCAGGGAGAGATCAGTCGGCTCACAGAGAAAATTTCGATTGGGCAAGTGAGACCTGAATAAAAGTCACTTTCCCATCAGAAAACAAAAATGAAGAAAAAAATCAACGGCAATTTGCTGGATAACAAACTGTTACTAAGTACAAGGTAATGATGGTCTCTACAAGGAAAGATAAAACCCAGCAGCAGTTCTCAAATATGGTTTTGCAAAATCTTGCAACTTTGTTCATTTCAGTGATAAGAACACTGGTGGTGAAGAAAATATATTATGAAAGGTCTTGTAAACAGACTCAGAGGGTGGGAAAAATTCAAACTCTCAAAATTCAAATACTAGAGCAAATTCAAGCAGAGAGCAAAGGGTAGCCAAATTGTCAATAACACATATTTGTACCGCACTTCAATGTTTGCAAAGCACTTTCTTCACTACCTACAAAGTAGAGAGTGCAAGTGTTAATACTATTGTTTTAAAAGTGACGAAACTGAGGAGTGAAGTGACTCGCCTAGATTTACACAGTTTGGGGCAGCTAGATTGTTAAGTGGATAGAGTGCTGGTTCTGGAGGTCTGACTTCAAATACAGCCTCAGACATTAGCTGTGTGACCCTGGGCAAGTCACATAATCCATGTTTGCCTACAAACACCCCTCCTGGATCACTGCTTTTTCACGGCAGAGAGGCTTGTGTAGTTCAATGAAACTATGATAGATAGATCATGATGGAGAGCTCTGATGAAAAAAATAGTGATCTATGGAGAAGGAAATGGCAAACCACTCCAGTATATTTGTCAAGAATACCCTCATGGAAGAAACAGTCCATGGAATCACAAAGAGTTGGACACAACTGAACAACTAAACAACATAGTAAGTATACAAGCTAAAATTTAGACTCAGGTCTTCTAGCCCCAGATCTTAAGCTCTGTCTTATCTGGCTACTTCTAGAAAAAATATTCATTGGCCAAACCAACTCCTTCTGGGTCTTTTTGGAATTACACGTAAGTTCTCATGAATGTCATGATATTCTAATACCTAGGACTTCAATATTTTATGAAAGTTCTACTTGTATATATTATAGCAACTGACACAAGGTTGATATATTGATCATAAATCTTCCATCTAACCCAAACACAAGATGCGTTAGCCAGAATCTATACAACCCCTATGACCAGTGCAAGGAGGCAATGAGTTTGAGTGGATGCTTCCCATTCCTACTATAAGTTTGTTCAGTATGGGGGAACAGGGAAAGGATTCATTTGAGTATGCTGATCAGAAATATCCTTCCAGGGGTGACTAGATGGCACAGTGAATAGAGCACTGGCCTTGGAATCAGGAGGACCTGAGTTCAAATCTGGCCTCAGACACAACACAAAACTAGCCATGTGACCTTGGGCAAGTCACTTAATCCCAATTGCCCTGCCTTCCCCCCTCCAAAAAGAAAAAAAATGAATGAATGAAATATCCTTTCTCAGTCTTATATGAACTGATACAAAGTGAAGTGAGCAGAACCAGAAGAATATTGTACGTAGTAATAGCAATATCGTAATGATAATCAACTGTGAAAGACTAAGCTACTCTGATTAAGACAACAATCCAAGACAATTCTAAAGGACCCATGAAGAAAAACACTTCCATCTCTGGAGAGAGAACTAATGAACTCTGAGTGCAGATGGAAACAAGCTTTTTTCATTATTTTTTTAATGGGAGTGGGTGTGTTGTGTGTATGTTTTACTTTGCAACATGGCTAATATGTAATATATTTTGCATGACTTCACATGTATAAGCAATAATATGTTGTTTACCTTCTCACTGGGTAAAGAAGAGAAACTGGGACTCAAATTTTTGAAAAATGAATGCTAAAAAATGTCAATATAACTAGGAAATATTTAATCAAATTAACATGTGTATATAGGTCTATTTGCATATGTGTGTGTGTGTGTGTATATATATATATATATATATATATTTACATATACATATATATGATGTTCCTTCCTCTCCTCTCTGTCAAGAACTATGAGATAGGCCAGAGACTATCATTAGGATGGAGAGATTAAGGCTCATCAATTTGTTTTCCAGTGTTGGTTAACAAAACCTGAGCCAAGAAATGGTCTTTTTTTTTAATCCATTCTGTGACCCCCAGTGACCTTAAGTATCATCTATATGTTTGTCTGTTGTTTATTAAGCACCTCTAAGATGGTCTTAAATTCTGAACACATGGGAAGAACCTAGTCCATAGACATATCACCTCATGCTTTCATTACTACAACATCTCTAAAACTTATCTTCTTCCTACAGTTTTTTGCTTTTTTTTTTTGGAGGGTAGTTGGGGTTAAGTGACTTGCCCAAGGTCACACGGCTAGTTTTTGTGTTAAGTGTCTGAGGCCGGATTTGAACTCAGGTACTCCTGACTCCAGGGCCGGTGCTCTATTCACTGCGCCACCTAGCCGCCCCTCCTACAGTTTTTTTTCCAACAAACCTACGCCATAAATCCTAAAACTCCATTTTTACCATTACATTCAGAACCCATGTTGTTCCATGTTGCCTATTGCACTAAATCCAGATTCCTCTGTTTGATTCCTAAGACCTTCTATTATCCAACTTCATTTACCACTTTACCTTCACCTCCAATCAGCTCAATCTACCTACTATCCCAAGAACTCCCTACATTCATTCCCACTCTGTCTTTGTTCATGCTGTTCCCCTAGCATAGAATGCTCTTTTCTCTCCCTTTTCCAAATCCTACACATCCTTCAAGGCCCAGCTCAAGTTTCACCTACCTAAGAATGCTTCCCCCAACTACTCCATAAGACATAGATCTCTTTCTTCCCTAAACTTTCATAAAACTTTCGAGAAGGAAGATCAGTCTGCTGAGGGGGAAATCTCAATGCCCTCCTACCACCCCTTACTCTTTCTCAGTTCTTCTCATTATTGGCCCCCCCTTTCCATTGTGGCCTCTGAAACCCACCCCATTCTTCAGTTACAAACTCTCACGTTGTTTTGATTTTCTTGCATTTTTGAAAACCTCTCTTTAAAGGATACTATATTTCAGGCTACCCTCTCCAAGAATTGGTGGTTATTGTTTCTTTCACCACAACAAATGAACCAGGAAAAGGAAGAAGAGGGTGTTTCCTCTTCTCTTCTCTGCCATTTCTAAACCCTCCCTCCGTCCAACATCACTCAGGAACTTTTCCTTCTTTGAAATTCACTCCATTTGTTTATATCACCTAATACAGATCTTTACTGCAGCATTCTACCAGCCATTCCCCTTCCTTTCACAAAAAGTTAGATATACGGCTTCTTTTCCACCCCACAACCCACCCTTATACTCATAGATATCAAAATGTGCATTCATGTCCCCCCCAAATACCCTAGCTTCCTAGTACATTGAGCTCCTCAATTACTATAAGCTAGAATCATTTCATCAGAACTAGTCACAGGGATGGCCATATTTTAGATCTCATCATCAGCCATGATAACCCTACCTTCATGATCTTGAACTCAAAAATTCCTCCTCTTATTCTTCCATCTCTCTCCCCATGTCACTCCTACTCAACTCATTCTTCAGCCTTACCACAGCCTTCAGGTTTCACCCCTCCCCCTTCTGTAAGCCCATTACCCTGGCTCTGGACTTACTTTTCTCTCCTCAGATCCTTGGCCCTATGCTTGACATATTCAACTTTACACTCTTGCATTACTTACCCCTTTATCTTTTTGCTGCTTGAGACTTATCAGCTCAAAACCTCCTACAACAGCCATTCCAACCTTTTTCTCAAACCCTCTACACAATCTTCTGCCTTCTCTGTCTTAAGAGGAACCCATTATCCATGAGAGCTCCCTCTTCTCTCCTACTCCATATCTTGAGATCCCTGATATCATCTCCTATTCTCTCCTCTCTTTATTTCAGTCTCTGAGAAAAGAAAAGAGAAAAAGACTCTTTCTTGCTAAGACTTGGGGCCAAGAGGCCCTCCTCCTTCCATTTCCTTCAGAAATTTGTCTTTTCAATCATTTCTTCTCTCTTTTACTTTAGGTCCCCCTTTATCAATTGGTTTCTTCTTCTCTATCTTATATGTATATGGTTAGATATATATTTATCTTATTTTATTTATTATTTTGTAATATATATTATATACATGTATAAATATTTGGTTAGACAAGGAATACAATATACACAATGACAGTAACAATGCAAATGTAAAGGACAACAACAAAGAAACTGAACACTAATTATAATGATCAAGTCTAGCGCTGAAGAAAAGATGTGAATAGAGTAAAGATATGGACATATGGACTCTGGAGTCAGAGGAATTGAGTTCAAATTCTACCTCTGAGGCTGTGACCTTGGGTTAGTTACTTAATATCCCTGAGTTATAATTTGGTCTTCTGTAAAATGAGGGATTTCTGAGGTCCCTAGGCTCTAGATCTATGAACTTCTGAGAAAACAGAAAGACAATCTTTCTTCTTTACAGAGCTCAGGGAAGGGGAGAATATGGGTGTAGAATATGATATATATACTGTCATTCTCAGTGGATATGCTGGTCCTCTGATTCCAAATCCATTCCTTTTTCCACTATACCACATGTACACCATCTGCCACATCTAGGAACAATTGGACATCTGGATTAAGAAAGAAGAATGCATTCACTGAGGCCAAAGCATCTCTGGGTATTTGATCAATAATCAAGGGTAACATATGGGACAAAGGCAAGGCCAGATGTTCCAAGCTCAGTGGAACTAAGGCAAGAAAACATGACAACAGGGAAAGAATTGTCATTAGTGAAGACTATGGAAAACCCCTTTGACCCATTCCAAAGGGCAAAGAAATAAACTTTTCCAAGAGTATTCCAATAAAACTCCCATGTTTGTACTTCACAACGTCCCCAAGAACTTTGTCATCCCTCTGAACAATAGGTTTGTGGAAAGTTTATTAGTCATCTGCTATTATTTAGCTGAACAATGAGTAATACTGTTTCCTTAAAAACAGACATCATCTGAGTACTAGAAACAGGAATGCTCTTTTAATAATAATGGCTAGCCAATACCACTACTAGGTCTATATCCCGAAAAGATCAAAGGAAAAGGAAAAGGGCCTATATGTACAAAAATATAACAGCTCTTTCTATAGTGGTGAAGGATTAGAAATTGAGAATGTGCCCATCAACTGAGAAATGGCTGAATAAGTTGTGACATGATTGTGATGGATTACTATTTTGGTATAAGAAAAACATGATAGAACCTATATGAACTGATGAAAAGTGAAGTGAGAAGAACCAGGAGATCATTGTGCATATTAACAGTAGTGTTATAATGGTAATCAACTGTGACAGAGTTGGCTACTCTGATCAAAACAATGATCTAAGACAGTTCCAAAGGACTTGTGATGAAAAATGCCATCCACCTCCTGAGAGAGAACATATGAACCCTGAGGACAGATTTAAGTATAATTTTCTCACTTTATTTTTCTTGCTTTTAAAATTATATAGCTAATATAAAAATGTTTTGCATGATTTCTCGTGTATAATTGTTATCCTATTTCTTGCCTTCTCAGTGGGTGCAGGATGAGAGGAGAGAAAGAAATTGGAACTCAAAATTTAAAAAGAAAAGAATGCTTTAAAATAAGTTATAAATTTAAAAACCAAAACAATTAATAATGGCTATCATTTTAATTAGCACTTCTGGCTTTGCAAAGAACTTTACAAATATTACTTTGTGGGATCCTCACAAAAACTGAGAAGTAAGTACAGTAGTTGTCCCCATTTTACAGACAAAGAAACTGAGAGAAACAGAGGTTAAGCTACTTTCCCAGGGTCGCCTAGGAGAGCCTCTGAGGCTGAATTTGAAATCAGGTCTTCCTGTCTACAGATCCAATGCTCCATCCACTGTATCATGTAGTTGCCTAGAATCTTTTAAAGGCCATTCTATTGCGGCAAACATAAACTTCCTCCATTGGTCTTTTCTGTATGTTCGCTCACCTACTTCAATGAGAATGATGTTTAATTTTTGTAATATGTGTGTAGCTCCTTAGTTCTGCTGGACAACAAGAACCCTCTTCTCCACTGAGAAGCTTGCTGGTTTTTCCCTCCTCGGCAGAGACTAACAAGACCACAAGGGCAGAGTATCACATATATCTGGTCAATTGTATTTAACTGTTCATCTTTATTAGCAGGGGTGGTACTTTGGGTGATGGGTATATTTGTCAGGAAATGACTGTCATCAGTAAAATAAAAAGCAACAATAATTGTTTAATATAAATGCAGCTGGAGTGAGGGATAACAAGTGAACAATCTGTACACGCATCAGTTTCCATGCAATGTTAAAATATTTAAAGGGAGGTCCATATTCTGTTGGGTTGACTCCTCTGCGGAGGAGTTATAGGAACCTGTAAAGGACAACAGATACACAAGAACCACACAGGATAAAAAGGATTATTACAGCTTAATGTGCTGTGTATCCTTCCACCCAGTGACCCCAACCTCCTTCCTGCTCCAAGAACCAGACACTCTGTCTCTGGCTGTCCCCTGTGCCTGGGATGTTCTCCCTCCTCAACTCCACCTACTAAATTCCCTGGGTTCTTTCCATTCCCAATTAAAATCTCATCTTCTACAAGAAGTTTTCCCTAACCCTTCATCCTGGTGCCTTTCCTTCGTTAATTACTTCTTATTTATCTTGTATATAGCCTGTGTACAAATTTGCTTACTTATTGTCTGACCCCATTAGATTGTAAGCTCCTTGAGGGCAGGGACTAATTTTTTTTGCCTCTTTATCCCCAGAGTTTAGCACAGTGCCTAGCACATAACAGGCAATTAATAAATGTTTATTAACTGACTGACTAGAAGGCATGTAATCTATACCACTGGAGAGATCATCAGCAAGATCACAGCTCCCTAGAAATATCAAATATATGTACTGATGAGGCTATACACTTGTTTCTAGAATCTCTGAGTTCAGAGAGATTTGTGCTTCTGTATAGTTTTAAGTTTTTACAAAATGCTTTCTTCCCTACCACTTTATCAGGTAGGTAGTAGAGTATATGGACAGCTAGGTACAACAATGAATAGATTGCTGGGCCTGGAGTCAGGAAGATTCATCTTCTTAAGTTCAAATCTGGCCTCAGACACCTACTAGCTGTGTGACCCTGTGGAAGTCACTTAACCTTGTTTGTCTCAGTTCCTTATCTGTAAAATGAGCTGGAAAAGAAAATGGTAAACCACTCCAGTTTCTTTGTCATAAAAACCCCAAATGGGGTCACAAAGGGTTGCACATGACTGAAATGACTGAACAACAAAAGTACAAGTATCCCCATTTTACAGATGAGGAAGCTGAGATTTAGAGAGGTGAAAATGGCTTGATCATGGTCACCCAGTTGGAGATTATCTAAGGTGGGCTAGTCATACCAGATCTTAAACTATATTATAAAGTGGCAGTCATAAAAACAATCTGATGCTGGCTAAGAAATATGATGGTGGGGGTGGCTAGGTGGCAGAGTGGGGGCGGCTAGGTGGCAGAGTGGGGGCGGCTAGGTGGCGCAGTGAATAGAGCACCGGCCCTGGAGTCACGAGTACCTGAGTTCAAATCCGGCCTCAGACACTTAACACAAAAAACTAGCTGTGTGACCTTGGGCAAGTCACTTAACCCCAACTGCCCTCCAAAAAGAAAAAAAAAAAGAAATATGATGGTGGGCAGATCAGTGGAACAGATTAGGTACACGAGACTCCCATAGTAAATGACCATTACCTAACGTTTGATAAACCCAAAGACCCCAGCTTTGGGGACAAGAACTTACTATTTGACAAAAACTGCAGGGAAAAATGGAAAACAGTATGGCAAAACTTAGATAACTCGAGCAATTCATCCCTAAACTGAAGAATCTTTTAATTTATCCTTGTATAACATGGGTTCTAGTTCCTTCAGCTGTGTTTTAGATATACTATTTGTTAATGCCCAAATGCAGTGCCCTAAGCAAGAGCTATAACTAAGGTAAGGTACCTGGAGCTTCATCCCAGAACAGAAAATTTGGAAAGTAAAGCTTCCTGGGTCATTTCTCTTTTTCCCACCCCACCCCACCCCCAGTCCTCAGGCAGCAATGGTGGACTCATCCCCTTTCAACAAATCAGAAAACTCGCAGTGTCCTGGGCAAATATCCCTTCCCCCAACCCCAGCAGCAGGCACAACTACTGCTATTTATAGCTCTGCCAAACAAATACTATACTACACCATTCCATACCATTCCATACCATGCCATACCATTCCATACCATGCCATGCCATAACATACCATACCATACCATGCCATGCCATACCATACCATACCATTCCATACCATGCCATACCATACCATGTCATGCCATGCCATGCCATATCATATCATACCATACCACACCCTGCCATGCCACACCATACCATACTATACCATACTATATACTATATACCATATACTACATAATCTACAAAAACTATAGGTTTGGTCTAACCTAGCCAGGACAGAAGACAGCTGGACCACTGCCTCTTTTGCTCTGGACATTGTACTACTATCAATGCTACCCTGAGACTCATATTATACTCTTAGTATACTCCAACTCTGTTACTTACACAAAATAATCTTTTTGCTTCTCAAATTACCAAAGTCCCTAGCAATGATATCTCTTTATTCCTTCTTTCCAAGGTGAGGATCTTTGGGTGGTATCTCTATTTATAAGTTTTTCTATTCTGGTGTGCAGATTTCCTACTGTTTCTACCAGGCCTCCAAAATTACGCCGGTCTGGGTTCTGAAATACAAACATCTGCTATGTCAGGGAAGAAAGGCAGGTCCACTGAACTCTCTCCCTCACCTAAACTCCACATATTCCCAGAGGAACGGGGCTGTTAAAAACAAGTCTTCCCAGTCAGGGGAAGCCTTCCTGACTGGTGGCAGGAATTGAGAGCCAGAGAGGAACACTATTCTGTGGAAACACTCAGACACTTCCCCCTCCGACAGGTAACTGATTGGATTAAGAGGCCCGTCTGACAGCATGTCCGTTCAGCCACCGAGGCTAATCAACCTACCCATCCTGCCTGCTAATAAATCCTGCACTAGGGACCATTCTGCTTGATGATCTCTCCTTAGGGAGTTTTAAAGACTTCTCTCCGAGAAAACTACCCCGAGTCTATTAAAATTGCAACCCACAGTTGTCAGGTAGTCCCAGAGAGTCACGGGAGGTGCCCATCACCCAGGTGGAGGTAGCTATTACATATTCAAGCCCGATATGAGCCTGTTGGAGGGAGCAGAAATTACATGAAGCGAAATGAACAAGGAGAGAACCATTGTTCTGCCTGCAGGCCTGTCATGTCATAGCTTAAGTCTGCAAAGGGGAGGCAGGATTCAAGAAAGCAGGGTGAGCTCCAGTCCTGCAAAGGTCTCTCTGCCCATTTCCTGAGAGGATAGGGGAAAGTGTAATTTGGGGCTAAGATGCAGACAGGCGCTGCTGCTGCTCCTGGTGCTGCCACCATCCTGGCCACCGTTGTTTCTAATCTTGCTTCTTTGCAGTCAGCGACGCTGGACACCTACTTAAGGGTCTCCCCCAGGCTTCCAGTTAAAGTCTATTCACTCCAGCTTCATAATTCAATGAGAGGAGTGTTTGATTTGTTCAGCTGGGGGACCTACTCCCACTTAAATACATTTGGTTGCAGTAGACTCCTGAAAGACATGGTATGAATAAATTAGTGCTGGCAATTGTTGGATCTATACTATCTATAGAGAAAATGTATAAATAAATTAAAGTTTTAATTATTTTCTTAAATTTGCCATTGCACAAGAGAGCTCATGAAAAGCTAAGAGGAGATGAATCTCCCCCAGAACCCATACAAACTCCAGTTTGTCTAGTCGCAATGATTTCTTCCCTTCTTACCTTGTCTCCAAAGGCACAGAGAGGACAGGAAAATAATTTCCTTTGTTGCTCGAGATAAAAAGTACATGAATTTTGACTCGTATGCCTTGGCTACTGTTGAAATATTAGGTTATTTTTCCCTTTAGTTTTTCTTTTCAATGGAGGTTGTCAGTCAAGTGAATTCTCCCATTTTGATCAGATCTGGGAGAATCTCCAAATGCTTTATTAAATATTTGAAACCTACTAGAAATATTCAAGCAACCTGAATCTGGGTCTAAAAGGGAAGAACCTTCATTCAAACAATCCTGGAGGTAATAAAAATGTTATGTTTTGTTTTCATCTAGATGACGTGGTTTTCCTTATTAAAGAGGACAAAAATGGTTTTAAAAATCAGGGTCCAATGGTCTGGCAGCATCTGCCAAAACTTAGTCTTTCAGGACTTTTCTGTCAACAATTTCTCTGTTGTAAGATTCTAGGTTTGTAGCTGGAAGGTATTTCGGACGTTATCTAGTCCAATCCCCTCTTTTTGCAGATGAAAAAATAAAGTTGCTGAGAAGTTAAACAATTTGCCGCTATAAAAGGTCAAAACTTTGTTGAGACAAGTTGTGTCCAGTAAATCACCCAGCTTCTCTGACATGCTCCATATCATGCCTCTGGATTCAGTGCCAACAGTCTGAATGGATGACTCCTGAATCTGGTTTTCCTACTTCTCTCATGCCCATTGATCTCAGTGCTACAGAGAAATCATAATCAGGGTCACACAGGTGAAGCCACATTGGCAGAGCTGAGATTTGAACCTATCTCCTCTGACTCCAGATTCATTGCTTTTTCCACTATACCCCACATCTTCCTAGAAACAAGTGACCATAAGAAGGAATTTCTTTAAGTTGCCTTAAATACCTAACTCATTCAGGCAAATTGGAGTCATTGACCAAGTGGAAGTTAAGGGTCGTCTAGTTATGAATGAATAAGAACTTCACTTTCTAGACCTTAGGAACTCCCAAATTTATAAATGGCATTTCAAGTGTTTGAAAGTTGAATCTGGGACAGAACACAAAATTTCCAGCCCTTAAGGATTATTTAAATTTTTTTTAAAATAAACTTGATAGCCAGACATGGTAGCACATGTCTGTAACCCCTGCTACTAAGGGGTAATGAGGCTGGTAAAATGCTGGAGTTCAGGAGATATGATATTCAGTAAAGCTAAAACTAATAGCATGTGCAGACTAATTCTAGACCCAATATGGTAAGCCCTCCAGAGCTAAGGGCTACCAGGTTGCCTAAGGAGGGGTGGACTGGCCCAGGTTGGAAAAACTGACCAGGTTAAAATTTCCATGTCAATCAGTACTGGAATTGGGCCCAGTTGGCTACTATACTTCCAGCCTGGGCAAGATAAAGAGACCCAATCTGCAAAAAATAAAATATAAAAGAAAAATAAATGAAATAAAGTCATACTTAACACAAAAGAATCCTGTGAATTAACTGCAGTTTGCTAAAAGAAAATGTATATGTATTAGGATAGACTAGGATAAAAATAATGACATGGTTCTGAACCCGTGATCTTAGTGGTTCCAGTGAGACCCCGTAGGACAAGAGGAGTGCCACAAGCACGCAGAGAAGGTGTAGAGAAGGGACACCACGAAAGGCCAAAGCTCTGAGACAAGTTATGTCAGATGACTGCTCTGGCTTCTCTGACATACCCCATATCGTGCCTCTGGGTCCAATACCACCTAGTCTGAACTGATGACTCCTGAAATTGGTTTTCCCTACTTTTCTCACATCTGTTGAACTCAATGCTCCAAAGAAACAATGATACTGAAGGCCTTTGGTTTAAGCTGTCATGGATATGACTTTCCATTGCCCCCCTCTGACATTTGCCTATTCACTGGCACATGATGGCTCTTCCTCTAGCACAGTGGTTCTCAACCTTCCTAATGCCGCTACCCTTTAATACTTGTATGTGGGTGGCCCCAGTCACTGAGCTGCCGCCGAGGACTCAGCAGCCTC
>JAQQSW010006301.1:0-13983 GCA_028646575.1 Pseudocheirus occidentalis | reverse complement strand
TTCAGCAGATTCAGCACACCTCAAACTCCTCAGGACTTCTCTTGCCTGGAACTCAAGGATCAGCCAGGCCACCAACAAAGTCCCATCCTGTTCATGTCTTTAGTCAGCCACTGAGGAGCCAAATCCAAAATCTGTTCATCTCTATAAAATTCTCCTGCTTATAAACACTGGCCTTCTCCCAAGTCAACAGGGGAGTGTCTCAGCCAATAGCATTCTTCCATGTCAACAGGGGAATTCACACCTTCCAGACAAGGCTCACACTTTACAGACAGAGCTCACACCTTCCATACTTAGCCCTCAATAACCAACAAATTGATTACCATTACAAGTACTTGAATTTTTTTTTATGAAAGGCTGAACTGGGCCAACAGATAATGCAATTTAAGAATCAGTGAATTTTATTGAATCTTTTGGTCATACTAAACAAATTTTTAAAAAGTACTAGTCATCAGGTTGTTTTGAAACATTTGACAAGACCTCAGAGATTGAAATGAGGCACAAAGCCCTGTCTTTAATATGTAATAAATTTGAAAAAAGGGAATAAGGCTTTGCCCATTTATTACTTAAGACTTCAAGCTATACACACATGGACTTCATCAGTGAAAATGTTTTGTAATGTTTGTTCCTTTAGCTAGGTTATCTGAATTACTAATAGCCAGACATTCTGTTTAGAATAACTACACAGTAAAATAAAAATAATTACATGGCAAAATCTGTACCATGATAACATAGATGTGGTGTGATGTGGGAAAGTTGTCAATGTGAAAATCAGGGTTAAGTTTCTGCCTATAGTATACACCTTAAATATTATTAGCAACAGCTACTAATGTAATTTTGAATTAAGCAGGTCAATTCTAATTATTGTTGGCAGCTTTAAATTTCTACCTCTAGTAGTTCCTTTTTTGGGGGACATTTGCTTTTTGGAAATTGTAATTTGCAGGACTATCGCTACCACAGTTGAAAATTTATAGAGGGGAGGAATTGTTCTTATTTAAGAATTTCACAGATTACAATATATTGTATAAAAAAACTTACGGTGAAATGCAGTAGATAAATAACTATTGATAATAATAATGTGCTGATAAAATGACACTTTCATTGGTAAGAAAAATTCTGGGAAATCTTTAGGTGTTTGTTTTCAATGAAGTTATGAAGTCATAACTCCATTAAAGTGTCTTATGACCCCATTCACTACTTTCCTCTACCTGCATATTTTTAATAGGGCTTCTGTGACCCTGACTACAGTGGAAGTAAGAAAAATACCCTGAATTGCCTTATTCACTGGAATATGAGACTTGTGAGGACTTTACCTTATTAAATAGTTTTTTTTCCCTTTTTTTGGTCCCTGAGTACTTGCAGTTTTGATGCAGAATACCATAAATCATTACCTCCACAAACTAGGTTGAACTTATTTTCAAGAAACAAAGAGGCATACCTTCTTTTTAGAAAAGAAAAGGATGTTTGAAAGCACCTTTACATGACAACAAAACCCTTTGAAAAGCTGGAGTGTGCCAAGTGGGGATAATTTTAAAATACTTCATTTGTATGAGCAGTTTATTGTTGTTTACTTCATTTTCATACACTTGGGTCAAAACAGCTGATGATATTTAAACACAAAATTAAAGCAAGAGTATATCATTAAAAAACAGAATTGGTCTAATGATAAAAGAGGTACAAATTTCATTGAAGAAAAGAACTCCTTTAAAAGCACAAACAGCCAAATGGAAAAAAAAAGGTAAAAAAAAATCTCACTGAATGATAGGCTTAAAAATTAGAATGAAGGGAATAGAAGCTAACAGAAACAATAAAACAAAGTCAAAGGAAAGGGGAGGAAATGAATAAAATATGAGTATGAAACTGGGAAAAAATCTGACCAGGAAAATAGATCATGGAGAGAAAGAGAATAGAATTAATCTTTCAAGAAATTATCAAGAAAAACTACTCCAATATCTAAAGTCCAGAAGGTAAAATAGAAAGTAAAAGAATCCACCAGTCACTTCTTGAAAGACATTCTAAAGCTAAAACTCCTTGGACCATATAACCAAATTCTGGAGCTCCATGGTCATGTAGCAAATATTTCAAGCAGTCAAAAAGAAACAATTCAAATATCTTAGGGCTACAGTCAGGATCAAACAAGATTTTTCACTTTCACATTAAAGTAGTAGAAGGCTTTGGATATGATATTCTGAAAGGCAAAGAAGCTAGGATGACAAAAAAAGAACAGCCTTCCCAGTTGAAGGGACAATTCATGTCCCTATAGTGAGTAAGTTTATTTTGCCCCTAAGATGACCTTTTAAGGATATGCACTGTGTAACTTAGCTGCTATTTATCACTCCCAGGAACTAGCCATTCCTGGTGCCAAGGCATGCTTGGAAGAAACTGGCTAATTATCCCAAGCCTGCCACAAATCAACTCTTGCAGCAGCACACAGCCTTTCCTTGGTAGGGGGAAATATGAAGAGCCAGTTGCGAAACATCTTGGCTCAGAGCCACCTTTGTTCCGAAAGCCTATAAAATCCCCCAGTGCCATCTCAATATTGGAATTTCACCCATGGGAGAGACATCTTGCCTGGAAACTTCCTGAGTGGAACCCTGGTGGCTGTACCCAGGATTCCCCCGCTTGTGGAGTCAGGTGTTGGTGCTTCTCTACTTGGTGTTTTCTTTTTCCTTTCTCTGCTTACCTTATAATATATTCTTCCTGTTTCTGTGTGTATTGGGACTTTGCTTTCGTTTTTCTAAGACTTTTTGTGTTATTCTATGTATATAATTAAAATAGATATTGTTTTCTACTTGGACTGTGTGTCATTTGTGGAACGAATCTGAACCATAATTCTAATCAGGACACCAGTAAAAAAATGATCTCCATCAGATGAAAAAGAGATATTTAATAGAATGGGTTACTTAAAAGCATTTCTGTAGAAAAGATCAAAGCTGAATGGGAAATTTGACCTTCAAAAAAAGTTTCTTGAGAAGCATAAAAAGGTATTCATGAAAGAATAACCATAAGGAACTCAATAAAGTTAAACTGCTTGCATTCCTATATAAGAGGATAATACATACTACTGCTAAGAACTTTATAATTATTAGAATGGTTAGTAGGAGTCTATACATATATATGTAGAGGCACAGGTATAAGTGAGTTGTGTTAGTATATACCCCTAAAAAATTGGAATGATAGAAAGGCATGGACTAGGGGAAGGGGGAAAGGAAGATATGGCACATTTTTCCAAATAAAAGAGGCACACAAGGAAGAGCTTTTATAGAGGTTGGGAAAGTTGGGGGAGGTGGGATTGGCCATGCTTGAACTTCATTCTCATCAGAAATGGTTCAGAGAGAGAGAGAGAATTAAAAAAACAAAGAAAATAGGATGGCGGGATATTAACCCAGAAATTACAAGCAAACTGCAAAATGGATTTGAAACCAGAATCCAACAATATGTTCTACCAAAGAGAAACATGTGAAGCAAAAAGAGACATACAAAGTTAAGTAAAGAACTGGAACAGAATTTATTATGCTTCAAACAATTTTTTTTAAAACCATGAGTAACAATTTTGATATCAGACAAAGCAAAAATAAAAATAGACCTAAATAAAAGAGATAATTAGGAAAACTACCTTTTGCACAAATTTACCAAAGATAATGAATTAATGCAAAAATGCATCAAGTTTGTCTGATAAAGGCCTCATTTATCAAATATACAGTGAACTGAGTCAAATTTATGACATAAGAGCCAATCCTCCATTGATAGATAGTAAAAAAGTTATTCTGTTTTCAGAAGAAATCAAAGATATCTATAGGCATGTGGAAAAAAATTCTGAATTACTATTGATTAGAGAAAGAAAAGTAAAAACAACTTTGAGGCATGACCATATCCTTATTAGAAATGATAAATGCTGGATTGGATGATTGAACATAGACATTTTAATGAATTGTTGGTGTACTAGTGAAGTAGTTCAACCAGTCAACCAACCAATCTTTGAACTATCGCCAAAGTGCTATAAAATTGTAAATATGTTATGATTCAATAAGATCACTACAATGTTTGTACCCACAAAGAGATCAAAACAAAAAGAAAAAGAGTCATGAATACAAAATTTTTATATCAGTTGTTTTTTTTACAGAAAAGTCAATTTAATAAACCATTTATGTGAAAGATTCTGCTGACTCATTTAACTTGGATGCACTGTCATCAAGATGAATTTACCCTGAGTTTCCCAGGTCTCCATTTTCATGTCCATCAATTACTGGCTTTTTATTAAAAATCTTGTAGCAGTTTTACATCCCCACTTGCAATTTTCTAATCAGCAACAGGATTTCCACTTACACCTAATTCATTCAAGATACAAACACTAATGGTGTCCACCATTAACTTCATGCTCCACATTTTCCTCACCAGAACCTACCTCAAGAACAACATAAATTACTTCAAACTCAATCTCTTCTCTCTTTTGGGAAATGATAGTTATAATTTCTTTATGCTTAGCATTTCTCTGATTAACTAACTTAATTGCCTGCCAAAATGTCATCTCCAACACACAATCCTCCACAAAAACTTGCAGGTTCTCCAGAATGGATTTCAGGGATGAGAACTGGAACACAATGTTTGTTTCCACCTCTCATTGAAATACCAAGTCTTTCATGATCTTCTTCTAGGAGAAGAAACTTTCTGATTGTAACAACACCTTGACTTTTATTTAAGGAATCCTGATCATGCCCTGGTGGTGCTTCCTGATGTTTTCTACCTTCTCTTCAAGTTCTAATAACTGTTTTCTGATGGTGTAGGTGGATTTTGGATGGTTCTAAAATTTAATGGGAACATTCCTCTTCATACCTTGACCCAGTAGCTGGATCTTTTGGACTTTTCCTGCCAGTTTTTATCCAAGTGCTAGGCTGCCAGTCTTGCACCATAAGGTTCCATCTGGAGAATTGCAATGTGCCTATGAAGGCTTCATTCTCTCTCTTTTTTTGCTATGAATATTTTCTTTTCTTTTGTTTTTTTATTGACTTGTTTCTTCTTATTAGTTTCACCTCAGCTTCAATTTGAACTTGTTTCATTTTTTTTTCTGTTTTGTTTGTTTCAATCTTTCTCTACAGTTTTGCCTAAATGTCACCAGAGTTGAAACTCTGGCCAGTTCTGTCATGCAAGAGTGCAGTTGTAAAAGTTTAATGTGAACTTTTTAAAAGACTTTTTTCAATCTGGGTCTCTGTCAATTCAGATTTCAGATCCACCAACAGTGTATCATGCTTGTGAGTAATCTGGGCCCAGGTCTGTACTTTGTGGCAGAGCTGCGCAAAACAGGAGTTTAAGTTGGTCATCTTCTGGTTTCCCTCCTCAGTTATGTACACGTAGTCCAGGTTGGTTTTGCGCAGGAGCAGGTCCACATCCACATAGACCTTGCCAAATTCCCTCTCCAGAGACTCCAGGCACCAGAACATAAACATCCCCTGCGAGCCACCCCAGAGGCACCAGAGAGTCTCTCAGAGAGCCCACCTGGGGCCCATCTCAGCCCTCAGACAAGGACCTACTGAGGGCTTCATCCTCAACTCTCCCACCAACCCCCCTCAACCTGCCCCTATGAGGGAAATTGTCAAGACCAAGCACTCTGGGAGCATGCCATAGCAGCTCTTTTTATGGTGGCAAAGAATTAGAAATTGAGGGAATGGTCATCAATTGGGTAATGACTGAACAAGTAGCACAGGATTTTTTCAGAGCACTTATGGGCTGAAAGCAGTGACAAAGGTGGTGGTCTCAGGAAAAAAACAAACAAACAAATAAACAACAACCAAAAATGGAAAGAGCTCTATGAACCAATGCAACCTGAAGTTAGAAGAAGTGAATATTCGTTATTCATCCTAACAGTAATATTGCAAGGATGACCAGCTGTGAAAAACTTAACAACTCAGGTCAAGACAATGACTAGAGATGATTCAGGGGACTCCTGGTGAAAAAAAAATACTATCCACCTCCTAAGAGAAAACTGATGAACTCTGCATGCAAACTGAAATACAGTTTTCTCCTTTTCTTTTTTGCCTTTTAGTGAAATGTTGATTTGGGAATATGATTCACATAATTTCACATGTATAATTGATACAGTGTTTGCCTTCTGGGTGGGTGGGGGAGAAGTGGGAAAAAGAGAGAGTACCTGGAACTCAAATTTTAAAAAAGGAAAGAATGTTAAAAATCAATGAGTAATTTATTTTTAAAATACTATGTGTGGGTTGTTTTTATTTTTGCTTTTTTTTTGGAGGGGGGAAGGTAAGGCAATTGGGATTAAGTGATTTGCCCAAGGTCACACAGCTAATAAGTGTTAAGTATGTGGGGTCATATTTGAACTCACATCCTCCTAACTCCAGGGCCAAGGCTCCATTCACTGAGTCATCTAGCCACCCCAATTACAATGTGTTTTAAGTAGATTATGGACTATTATATTTTTTTATCATGGAGGGTAGAGCTCCATGTGCAGAAATTATGGGGAAGAGTTCAGTTTATTTTTAGGAAAACTTTAAAATAATTTGTATTGTTTTTTTTGTTTTCAAAAATCGAATTAACTATCTCGGAAAGTAATAAATTCCTGGTAACTCTAGATCTGTAAGCAAAGGCTGAAAGACACCTTTCGCAGACGTGGTGCTATATACAGTTGAGATTCATCATTTAGGAAGATTTTGATCTTCATGACTTCTGAGTTTCTGGCAAACTACATTTCTCACTTATACTCAATGATAAATCTCCTTTGCCATAAAATCTTTAAGAGATAGCTCTAAATTCTAAGTGTCAAAGAAAGATGCTTTCCATTACCTCTTTCCTTAAAAGTTCATCTCCACTTACTTATTATTACACCCATTGGAGCATTTATTTTAACCACCATTGGAATAATAAATACCATGTCTTACTTGATGAAGAACTTTGTCAGAATTGTACCCCACATTTCATTCATGGTGACTTTCTGAGCTTTACACTAATATAGAAGGTGCTGCAATGTATCTATATTCTTTTCAGAAGCCAACAAAGTTAGTCTAGCAGCCATGGGAACAAGTTAGTTGTATATACACAGCTCCAATTCAAATTCTCCTAGGAATACAGAATTTTAATATTCCAAAAGATACCTCTCTCTCCCTTTCAATGCAAAAGATGTTCTTTGCCCTTCTCCATCAGTCCCAGATGTACTGCCTTTATTTGTTTATCTTCATTAAAATATTCCTGCCATATCAAGCAGATTTCTGTCTATTCAAATTCTAAGCTGCAGAGACAGGAGGGAGGAGTCCTCCACAGTCCTGCTAATAGATCTTTAGATGAATCCACTTACCCTCTGTGTACCTCTGTTAGTTTGTCATTCTGATGGCCATTTGTCATTGTCTAATGTATCCTTTGGGAATCCTTTATTGTGAATAATATTTCATGAAAAATAGTAAAGTATTTTATCACTAAAGATAAAACTGAAGCAAGCAAAATTAATTCTGCTGAGTAATTTTTACAAGTTTTCTCCCCAAGATACTATGCTATTTTGAATCAGAGACTTAACTAGATTTCTATGACAAATGCAATTGAATCAGCATGACCATTTTGGACATATTATAAAGCTTGGGGAAATCTAGATGACAATGGCTCCTCTTCCATTTCAACAGACAAGTTTGAAGCAACTACTATGAGCCAAGAATTGTGCAAAATGTTGAGGATATACTGATCAAAAGCAGAACAGTACTTGTCTTCATGGCACTTATATTCGACATATAATCTATGTTATATATTCAACTCATCGACTCAAATGCATTGTCCTGTTTAATAAATCATCATAACCTGCTATAGTAGATATGTCTGTGAGAGAGCTGTCCTTGAGGGTGCCAACAGAATTAATCAGGGAACAAATAACTTTATATACAAAAAATATGACTTGAAAAACTAAGTTATTAACTTTATAGCACAATTAATCAATTTTAAATTTGGAATCAGCTCTTTTAATCACACTAATAACTTTGTATATAATGATAGAGACTGGAGCTATGACATCATGCATATGGAGAACTCCTAGATGAAGTCGCTCAGTAGAACAATAAAGGTTGATATCTCCTCTGAAACTTTGATTTTTATAGATTTACCTTGATAACTGAGATTTTAAAATACTTCCCCAGAGTCACACAACCAGTATGTGTCAAAGAAGTGACTTGGACCGAGTTCTTCTGGGCTTCAAGACCAACTTTGTATTAATCACTCCATATTGCCTCAAATACGTGGGGGAGAAGGAGAGAGACAGAGACAGAGAGATGATGGTGATGATGATGATGATGATTATGATGATGATGATGATGGTGATGATGATGATGTTAAGAAAATGCTTTAAAAATCAGAACAATTCTAATGCAATACTAAAGTTTGACTAAACTCCAGTCGTACTGTCCTTCAGAGATACCATTTGATCCCCAAATCAATCACACTCAAGTAACAAAGCTGCGAGGGGAGTATTTAACTATGAAAGTATCTCTAACTCCATATTCTGATGGGAACTGAGTTGCTAGCATCAATCTTTTTATCTGAACACTCCTACAGAAGTACAATACAACAATCTTTCCATTTGTCATGAAGCTGTCTTTTCTAAGTCTTTCCTTGATATTCTCACACTCAGGCTTTCATATATACATTCACTTAGTTGGTAGGCCTAAGGTGCCTTCTTCAAGATATCATCTTTGTTTCTACTTTCCTGGAATCTCCATGTAAACCTGAAGGTTATTACTAATTCCTGTACTGTAACTGTTAGGCTGTGTGTTGTGGGAAATCGAATGCTGCAATGTATAAATTCATTCTTCTAAGGATAACCCACTTTCATGGGGAAATTGTTCAGGATTGTATGTGTGTTTGGGGGGATCGAGGGTTGAGAAGGCTGGTGAATAAAAAATATTTGAGTGAAGAGAAAGTCAAACTCAGAATCAGAAAAGCTAATGTTATTGTGTTTTTGACTCAAGATAAACCACTTAGATTCTCTCAAGGTCATGAAAAAATTGCTTAGACTATAAATTGTAAATAATTTGGTTATGTCCACTTTTTGAGGGAGTTTTTGATCTGGGGGTCTTACATCCATAAAATCACTGGTCTAGACTATCTCCCCAAACTTGTAAAACAACAACAATAAAGGGATTAAAAAGAGAAAGATTTTTTTGCTTTTTCTTATTTGGTATTTCATTTATAATAATGATTATCCACTCAGTGGTATATGATCAATCTCCTTCTTCTAATGTTTTCAAAGTATTTGGATGTTCCTCAAAAAATGTTACTTGAAGCAGTAGGTGGAGAAATATAATAAATTTGCACATATGACTTTTATTTTGAAGTGTGTGTTTAATTTGATGATTTAAACATATGTAAACATCCAGATTCATGACTAAGTGATTATTACAAGTCTGTAAATATCCTTTTATAAAGGATTATGAATGCCACTCAAGTTACTTTCTTTCATCTATTTATTGATTTGCATTTTCGGCCTCTGTTCATAAGGAACAATATAAAATGAAATCCCCCTTTCTTAGCATTTATAATCAACATTCCTAGAGAATTCTGAGGAAATGTAAAAAGGTATTGACTTGCTCTACAATCTCTTTCTTTCCTTGAGATTGATTTAAAGGCTTATTTTCAAAGTCAGGAATTGAGGAGCCATGGTCAAAATGACATCAACTTTCATTTTATCTGGTGCACTATGGTTTAGAGAGGGATGCAGTAACATCTGAAACATTGGAGTCAATGGAGACCAAAAGATAGTCCAAAACATAAAAGTAGCATTATTGTTCTTAAAGAGAAACGTACCCACACTCAAATTTTCTGTATTTTCTTATTAGCTGATAATGACACTGCTTTACAAAATGCTCTCTAAGTCCAATTAATATCTTTTGTCATAGGGTAGACATGGGTCTTTGGGGAATCAGCATTTAAAGGAACAACACTAACTGCATGGAAATACATGATAGATTTTTAAACACAATTTTCCTTAACTGTTTACAATTAGCCACTTAAGAATTTCTAAAATTCTTACCTGCAATTTGAAAAAAATAAGACTTTGTGTGAACTCAATACCCAGAATGCTATTATTGTGTATAACTATCTCAAAAATATGACATTCAAAAATAGAATTTGCTTTTCTCTAAGTAGTTCACGTATAAGTTACCTATTTAGAGATGCAATCATCATGTAATGATTTTTATAACAATTTATACTAAACAATTAGTCATTTGTCTTTTATTTGAGACTGCATCCCTAATGTACTGCTGGAGAAAGTGTGTTTTTTCCCTAGATAACTGATGGAAATCTAAATTAGTTGGGGAACATCCATATGAGAGCTAATAACAAAACATAAAATAAATTTTATTCTCTTAATGTTCCATGCCATTGTTCATAAAGATAGAGAAAAGAATCCATTATGTTAATATTTCATTTCAAGCAAGTTAAGTGTGGAAAGCATCAGAAAAAAAAATTAAATCTTCCCAGAACCTAATTTTGTCAATAAAGCAACTGGGAATGACCACCAATAACCAGAAATTCCCTATGGAATGACTTTCTTTTCTTAGAGCAACAGTTCTCAACCTGTGAGTCACCACCCCTTTGGGGATCCCAACGACCCTTTCACAGGGCTCACAGGGGTCTCCTAAGACCATCAGAAAACAAATATTTCTGATGGTCTTAGGAATCAAGACTTGGCTCCTCTGTCTCCAGGTGGGTCTGCCCACATGTAGATAAGCTTGTATATGAATATGAAAGGGTCACAGCATTAGGAAAGTTGAGAACTGCTGTCTTAGAGGCATACCTTTCACTCAGAATCAGGATACCCCAGTATGTTCCTTAAAATACCAAAAATGTACCCCTCCCTAAATCCTTCTATTTTTCAACAAGAAAATCACAAAGAGTTAAGACTTTTATTAAGAGAAAAATACTTTATTCCACAAGGGGATTTATTTTGAAAGGTTCAGTTTGGAGTGCATATATTGGGTGTTTCCATCAAATCTCACTTGTCATATACTAATTTACTATGATTTATAGGAAAATTTCATTTAATAAATCATGCCAGTGATGGATTTTTTATCTATTGACTCCAAACACATTTTATCTCTACCATGATCTGAACTTGATGGACCATCTTTAAAGAAGTTTGGCTGAAATATCAACACAAATTAAGGAAAGATTTTTCTTAGCCAGTAAGAGGTACTTGAGAACTCATTATCTGTGGCAAGTAAATCCAAAGTCAAACAATTATTTATTGACAACAAAGGAGAGGATCACTTAAAAATAAATTAAGCATTTCATTGTGAAATTCCCAGTCATTATTGTTGAGGGAAATATCTACATAAATTTCTTTTATCAAGGGGGATTATTTTCAGTTTGTGAAGTAGTGCCATTGCCAATTAATTTATATACACATTCATGATGTCCATAAGACCTGATATTAAAATGAGAATTGATTACATTAATCCAAGTAAAGGCATATATGACATGTCTATTAAATTTATAGATTGTTGGAGAGGAGCAGGACAGAGCCAAGATGGTGGAGAGAAGACTGGAAGTTGCCTGAGTTCTAACCAGTATTCCTTGGAAACAAAGTTAAATCAAATCTGTAAAAGTATTCTGGAATGACAGAATCCACAAAAAATGAAGCGAAACCATTTTCCACACCAACGTAACTTATAAGTACTTGAGGAAAGGTCTGTCTCAGTTGAGAAAAAAGGGAGCACAGTCCAGAATAAAAAATGTCCAGGCAAGACATCAAGAGGCTCTTAGTCATAGCACAGATCATCAACCAAGGTCTGGAGTTAGAAGGCTAGTAGCACAGCAGGTTAGCTGTGAGGAATTTAACCACAGCACAACAGGAAAACTGTCAGTCATGGAACCCAGAGCAAAACATACATGACTAGACTAGTCCACCATAGCACAGTAGGCAAACCACAAGCCTCGGAATCCTGAGCACAGAAAACCATTGACCAAACTCCCAGATCCCTGTGCAAGAAACTTGAAACAGTGCCCCCTGTACCCCAGAAGCAGAATTCAACTTCTAAAATGAGTAAAAAACAAAAAGAAATGTGGTGGGAAAGGAAGAGAGAGACAGAGACAGAGAGAGACACACAGAGAGAGAGGGCCAGAAACAGAAACACAGACACAGAGAGAGAGAGAGAGAGAGACAGAGACAGAGACAGAGACAGAGACAGAGACAGAGAGACAGAGAGAGAGACAGAGAGAGAGGCAGAGGGAGAGATGACTCTCTCAGCCATTATGCTGAGAGAATGCAACTATGGGGACATGAAAGATCAAAACACAAACACTGAAGAAGACAATAATGTTAAAATGCCTACATGGAAAGTCTCAAAGCAGTATATGTTCTCAAGCCCCCAAAATTATCTTGGAAGAACACAAAAAGAATTTTAAAATAAAGTAGGAGTGATAGGAAAAAATGGAAAATAAATGAAAGGTATGCAAAAATATGAAAAATGAATCAACAACTTTGAAAAGAATGCAAAAAAACTTGCCTGAAGAAAATAAATTATTAAAATATAGAATTGGTTAAATGAAGGGAAAAATCCAACCAAGAAAACTATTCCTTTAAATACAGAATTAGTCAAATGAAAAAGGAAGTACAAAATTTAACTGAAGAAAATAATCCCTTAAAAATTAATGGGTAAGTAGAAGATAAGGACTCTATGAACCACCAAGAGTAAGTTTAACAAAATCAAAAGAATGAAAAAAAATGCAAAATATCTTACTGCAAAAACAACTGACTGGAAAAATAGAACCAGGAGAGATAATTTAAGAATTGTTCAACTACCTGAAAGCCATGACCAGAAAAAATCCTGGAGAGCATTTTTCAAGAAATTACCAAGGAAAAAGCACCCTAATATCCAATAACAAGAGAGTAAAATAGCCATTGAAAGAATGGACACATTACCTGCTGAAAGAAATCCCTAATTGAAAATTCCAAGTAATATTTATTGCAATCAAATTCCAGAACTAACAAGCTAAGTAAAAAATACTTCTAGAAGCCAGGAAAAAAAATCAAATATCAAGGAGTCATAGTCAGAATTGTATAGGACTTAACACTTTCTATATTAAAGGATCAGAGAGTTTGGGATATGATGTCCCAGAAGGCAAAGGAGATTAAATTAAAATCAAGAATCAACACCAAGCAAAATTGAGCATAATAATTTGGAGCTTGGGGGCATACACATTTAATGAAATAAGGGACTTTCAAACTTTTCTGATGAAAAGACCAGAGCTGAAAAGAAAATTCAATCTGCCAATACACAACTCAAGAGAGGCATAAAAAGGTAAACAGGTAATTATAAAATAAGAATATGGCATTCCATAAGGTTAAATTGTTTGCATCCCTACATGGGAAGATAATTGTAACTTCTAATAACTCTCTCTTAGGTTAGGTAGTAGGAGTATACACACTTGGTTGGGTAAAGAAACCTGTCTTAACCAATAGAGAAGTAGGAGGGAAAGGGGAAAAGGAAAGAGGGGTGAGCACTGATAGAAGGAAGAGCAGATTGAGGCAAAGCACTGCAGCTCCCACACAAACACACTAAAAACTTATAAAATGGGACTCTAAAACAGATTTTCAAGCTCCAAAACTCTCCAAAAGACAGAAAACACATCTGTTGCTACAGGCAGCTCAAGAGATGGGGCTCAGTTACCACATTTATCAGGCCAGAAGAAAAAACAGGATAAGAGAAAGGTCAGTAGATTTTGCTAAATTTGGGGAAGAGCAGGTCCGGCCAAACTGCTCCCATGGCAAGGAAGCAGTGGGAGGTGGCTGTAGCAGCAGGAACGGCTGAGAGCAGCAGCGGCCTCCACTGGGCTGCTTCAGAGCCCTCAGCCTGCAGATAGCAGGGGGGCTGAGGCAATTGATTGGGGCCAAGTGCTATTGCATTGAGCGGTTTGGATCTGGATTGTAGTCTTAAGTGGTGGTCCTGGGGTGTGCTTTCAGTGAGCCAAAACTGGGGGGGGGAGGCTGTGGCA
>JAQQSW010006300.1:0-13983 GCA_028646575.1 Pseudocheirus occidentalis | reverse complement strand
AAAAAAGAAAAAAAATAAAGTTATCATGTAATTATTTTCTTCTGTCCTCCTCCTCTCCCACCCTAGAGAAGGCTATTTTTAGACATAAAAAATAACATGATTCAATTACTCCATGGCATTTATATTTCATGGGCATATGGATTTCAAGTTAGGAGATGCCTTAAAGACCATCTTGTTCATCTCCCTCCTTTTACAGTTGAGGAAACCAAGTCTCACATAAGTTAATTGATTTATACAGGACTACACAATTTAAGTGTCCAAGGTGAGATTTCAATCTAGGTCTTCCTGACTTCAAATTCAATCCTCTTATCGACTATACTACATTACCTCAAGTTGTGTTAAATATCATGTCTATGCATTCCTTCTGAGGTTGCATGGAATTGGTAACCCCAACCCTAATGCTACTTAGAAGACATGTTTGTGAGTCCTTGCTTAGACAAAAGCTCCAAGGCTTATAATTGAAGTTTACTGTGCATAACAGAAGCAGGACTGGTCCTGTAGCTGTGCAGATCTTAACTCTGATTTATGAAGAGAGAAAAAATAAGACAATACAAAAATGCTATGCTAGTCAGAAATCAGTGAAGTGAGATGAAGGATAACACTTTTTTCTGATCAGTGGAAGGTCAGAATTAATCCTCTTTCTTGCCCTCATTTTGAGACCATCAGAGAGCAGTTTTGCAGTGAAATGATGAATTGTAGGTTGTCTTGGTTTGCTAGGTAGCCTGGATCTCATTTATTTTATTTTACAAGTCATTTGGCACAATAATAATAATGACAGTGGAATTGAATTCTTGTTCCTTAAAAAGATATTCTGCTTTTAAACTGAATGCTTAGAACAAGATATTTAGTTTTTAACAGCTAGCTACCATTTTATGGCATTTTAAGTTTTGCAAAGTGCTTTACAAATGTTATGTCATTTCTTCCTCACAACTGTGGCCTGTAAGTGCTATTATTACTCTCATTTATAGGTGAAAAGACAGGCAAATAAAGAGGTTGATTTGCCTAGCATCACACAGCAAAAAAATAACTGTGGGTAGATTTGAATTCTGCTCTTTTTGACTCTAGGTCTGATGCTCAAGCCACTCTGACATATAATTTTCTAGTAGTGCACTACTAGTCACCATATCTAGGCCCAATAACTCTTCTTTTCCAGTTCCTTGGTATGCAGTCAATCTTATGCTCAGGTATGTTAGATGTGTCTCTACTGGTATCCAAAATTTTCACTCTCTCCAAACTCCCCTTGGAAATCTTTCTTATTAACATGAAACTCTGTTTTTGAATCCCATTTGAAATAGTTTAATTCATTTTGAGTTTAAGTATTATGTTAATAGTAAAAGAAAATTTTAACATCTCTGTGGCATTGCAGCTTTCCATAAATAATGGTTTAAGAAGTGCTCGTGATTTGTATGTCTCCAACAAATCAAGAAAGGAGCCTAGGGCAGCAGATCTGGCACATTATCTATGATGGAACAGGAAGGAGGAAAAGATTTGATAAGAGTAAGAAGAAAGCATCTTGAAAGTTTGCCTAAGTAAGACTTGGTGGTTCTAGTACTTTAATAGGAAGACAGGGAATAAAAATTGGTCTGGGGCAGAGTCTCACAGAAAGAAGGAGAACAGAGTACAAAAAGGTTAGCTAGAGGATTAGGAAAGACAGATAATTTGCTCCTCCCTCCATCCTCCCATCCCCCCATCTCTTCTTGAGAGAAAGAAGCAGTGTTCAAGGTCTTCTATATTTAAGAAATAAAAGGAAGTTTATCTTTAAAAATCTTGTCCAGAAAAGAGTTTGTTTCAAACACACACATGTAAAGATTCCTCACTATGCTCTGTCATAGTTTTTTGAATTTGGATTATTTTCAAAAGTATCCTCTCACACTTCCTGATGAAAAGTAAGGAGTACTTTGTGTACCCTTAAAACAGCTTTACTTTCCATGGTTTAATAAATCACCATGACTTAAGCATTGTGTGTGTGTTTGTGTGTACATAGACACAGAGACACACAATACACACGTGCACATATACACACATGCATACATGTGTGCATTACATGTATATGTCCACATATAATTTGTGTATATTTAAATACATTTGCATATTTATTCGTGATAACATAATACATATATATATATACACATATATGTTTGTATACATGTATGCTATATGTATGTTATGAGGAAGGATCAGCCACATGACCTCTCTATACACATGTCATATATAAATGCTGCTATACATTTAGCCTTTTATATGCAAATTCATATGAATATTCATTGTTTGCTTCTGTCTCCTCTGTAAGAGTTGAGGTACTCAAGGTCAAATATATATAAACTTTTTTTTAATTTTGGTAGCAAAGAGTTATTTATTCTAGTCCAATTAACTAGAACTGTACTCTTTAAGACAGTAGTAGCTCAGGGTACTGACTAGCAGTTACGTCAAGTTACTCTGATGTAGTCTATTAGGAAAGGAACCTAGGCAGTACAAGGTACTTTGAAATCATTCTAAAACTGAGAATGAACTATGGAAAATAAACTTGTAACTTAGTGGGAAAAAGAAAGTAAGCGGAAAAATATTTCTAGTACACATCAACAAATGGTCCCTCCACAGAAGGGAGTGTCGCACACCTCCATTCTCTCCTTGTAAGTGAAACTTAAGATTTGATGCCTAATCTTGTTACATGGGAACAGTTCATTCATCTGTCATACAGGCATTGACAATTGTTTCTGTCTAGTTGGCCTTCAAATTGTGTTTCTTGCTTTGTTTTCATTTCAAAAGGTATATATAACTATATAACTATAGAAAGATTAGGAAATGTTTTTTAATCAATGGTCCCTCACAATGCATTTAAAGTAAGGAATGGGCAGATGAAAAACTAAGTGACAAATAAAAATAAAAAATAATTTAGTTTCCTTTATGTTTTAATCAGAAAAAAGAATAGACTAGAAACTGTTTAAGTCAACTACAATAAATTAAAAATAAGGATCATAAAATCTATTCACTAAATGAAATAAATAATCAAAATTTACTTCAATTCTATATTATGATCAATAATGGAAATGTTCCAAATGAATATATCATGGAAAAATTAAAAGGAACAATGTGGGAGAGAAACAAAAGCCAAAAGAATCAGTTGGACAGAATTATAGAATTTTAGAGATGAAAAGTAATGAAGGAAGCATTTGGCCAAAATTGTGTTTATATTTTCCCACATACTCTCTTTGGCTCTGTGGCCTCATTGCTGTAGGTACTCCCTTAAATGTTTCAGACAGTAGCTGATTCACATCTTTGATCTATGACTCACCATAAATCCTCCATGGAATTCTACTTAATATGGAGCCTTCCTTTAGTTTACTTAATCTTGTGCCTATGTCAGTTGAGTACTCAGTTATTCAATCAGTTAATGAGTATGCACTCATTGCCTACTGTATGCCAGGCAAGGCAAAAGCACTCTCCCTGGCTTCAAAGAACTCACATTGTGATGGAAGACAAAACATGCAAATAACTATATATATATACACACACACACATATATATATACACACACACATACATATACATATATATGCATATATATGTGTATATATGTATGTATATATATATAATAATATGACCATAGGAGATGGAAGGTATTTTCATGGTTGTCTGTTGGATATCCATAGCTCTTCCTATATAACTAAGCCAAGTTCTCTTCTAGACATGTTTCTGATGCACAGAGAAATAAAGTAACCTGTTTAGCCTATTCATATAATGAAGTAGCTGGGATGGAAGCATGGTATGCTGCGGGAGGAGGAAGGGGAAGAGTTATAAGCTTGGATTCAGGGAACTTGGGCAAATCACTTAAGCTATCTTGGTCTTAGCTTTTTCATCTATAAAAAAAGGTTCTGGACTTTAAATCTCAGGTCCTTTCCACAGCTAAATCTATGATATTATTACTCCAAAAAGTGGTAGAGCCAGGGTCCAGTTCTCAGTACATTGCATTGGATTGCTTCCAGGAACAACAAACAGACCTACACACACTTGGAGAACAGGAGACATGAAGAGAAAGAGTGAGAAACATGGGCCTTCTGCTTTTGTAGAGAGGTATCTCCATTTTATATTTTTTATTGTCGTTGCATTTGTTTGTTTTTGTTTTGTTGGGTTATTACTGTTATATATTAAAAATTACTCTACTTTCCTGGAAAGAGAACTGAACCAAGGCAGGAAAATTGAGCTCTAGTTCCAGAAAAACTTGTAAATGCTTTGTTAAATTACTTAAACTTTTTGGTACTAAAGTTGATCAATCATAAAATGATATTATTCAAGCTAGTACCCTACCTAGCTTCTGTTGTTGTTCAGTGTTCAGTCATTTCCAATTATTCTATTCATTTAGGGTTTTCTTGGCAGACACTGAAGTGGCTTGCTATTTTCTGTGGCTTGCCCAAGTTCATGTGCCTAATAAATGTCTGAGGCCAGATTTAAACTCACTCCTCAAAATAAGTCGTCCTGATTCTAAGTCTGGTGCTCTACTCACTTTGCCACAAAGCTACCTTCCTAGATCCAGGTTTCTATACTTTTAGAGCCATATTGTGCTACAATAGAGGCAATACTGCCCTTTGCAAATCTGAGTTGCAAGATTTTTGGAGCTTAAGTCAACTCTTATAGGGTGACTTTGGGTTTAGGCATGAGTGTCATTACCCTTTCTACGTAAGTAGCTTTCTTACAGGCATGTGTAGGAGTATTACTGCTTAATGTATGCTTTTGGGGGTTGGAAGAAATTAAACTGATATTTAGATCTAACTCTTTGACCAGATGTTCTCCACTGATCATCTGTAAGCATAAAGTGAAACAGTGACTTCAAGTAAAAATAATTCAATTCTATTATTGTTACAATTATCATTTGAAACAAAAATATTTTCTCCATCAAATTATGTGTATAACTATCTTAGTCTGCCCCTTCATTTTGCATATGAAGAAATAGTTGGGGAGAAAATGAACAGCAAGGAACAAGAGCCATGCTTGCCCTCTAATTGGTAGCAATCATTTTCCTTGTTTTCAAGTAATTTAGGAACACATGTATGTCTGGTGCAATGAAGATTGTGCCTGGCATGGGGGAAGGAACTCCTTAGATTCATTCATTTAGCTTCATTTCCCCCATCTGCAAAATGTTGATATTAGTTCTGTTCCCTCCTAAGTCTCAGGCATTTGGGAGAATGAATAAGGTCGTCTGTAAATTCTGTGCAGCTCCTGGGAAAAAAAGGACACCATATGCATTTGTGATAATCATGTGCATCTTGGATTTTTCCTTCTGAATTCATTGTTTATCAGCTGGTACTATTCAGGTTACATTTATGAATTCTATTCCCATATGGACCAGACAACAATCTCCCCAATGAAACTGATGATTGGAAGGGGGATCAGGAAAGATAAGATAGATTGATTAAAACAAATCCTTCATGTTAGTGAAATGAACATCTCAGAGCACATGCCGATCAATGATAGGACAGTAACAGGACTTTTACATGCAAATATAGTGTCAGATTTTTATTTTTTAAATAATATATTTACTATTTTGTTTTTCCCAATTGCATACATATTAATCTAAGGCTCAATCTTGTCCTCTTGAAATAATGCTGCACTTACTTGTGTACATATTAAGTCCCTTTCAGTGTAACAGAACAATCTGATCCAATGACATAAGGTAGATAAATTGTTTGGCAAACGTTAAAGTGATATATAAATAAATAGTAACTATTATTACCGAGAGCAAGAACTTTACATTTTTCTCTGTGTATCTGCAATGCCTGTTATAATGCTTTGCATAAGAGAGGCAGTTAAATACTTTTGCAACTAAAAACAAATTTTTCAAAGCCTTTTCAAATAGTCAAAGACAATTTTGAAACCTCCCAAAGTATATCTAACAACACCAAAAATTCTAGAGAATTATAAAAGAAATAGAAGACATCCTATAATGTAGATAGTATAATACAGCCCTAGATCATTTCTGAGCTTATCAAAATTTTTTACCAGAATACAAAATAAAACTTATCTTGATTCAGAGTTTCCTTTACTTATGAAACTTCAGGTAGCAAGTTTTTGTTGTAAAAAGTAGGAGAAGGGTGAGAAATGCTGACCCAAAAGGATAGAGACTGGAAAAAGATGAGGTCATATTACTTCCTCTGAGATGATATAATCATCAATTATAAATAATGGTGAGCAGAGCATGGGAGCCTGCAGAGGATGATTTTTTGGATTACAGTCATAGCCTAGGTCACCAGAGGCTAAATTTTAGCGACTGGTGAGACTATAAACCTCAGGGTGAAATCAGAGAAAAAAAGTAGTTAGTCAAATATGAGTAATGAGATAGTGGGTTGCCGAGAAGTAACTGGCTATTTTCTGGGTTTGAGAGTGTTGAAGATAAAATGAAGGAGATGTTTCACTATGCTGTAATATATTCAATAGATAGTTTAGATAGATATATTAGATAAAAAATAGTTAACATTTATACAGCACTTTATCCCATATCATTTTATTCTCACAACTCTGGGAGATATTATCCTTCTTACATTTTACAGATGAGGAAACTGAGATAGAAGATATGGGAGTTTCCTGCTGTCATAGAGCTAGGAAGCATCTCAGATATCTGCAGCGTCTGAAGATGAACCTGAATTCAGGTCTTCCTAACACAATTTCCAGTAGTCTATACACTATTCCACCTAGCTAATGACTTTACCAAAATGTCATCTATTTCTACAAAGTTCATTTGGTTTAACTTGTCTGTAAAATGATTGGATCAGATGTTGTTGGATCAGAGGACTTAATATCCATTCTAGTTCAAAGCTGTTATTTTTTTTAATTAATTTGGTGATTTTTCTTACAATAGTTAATTTTCTTTTACTGACTTGTCCACTTAAGAACATTTAAGTAAGGTTAAAAGAAGAAAATGGAGATGCATTTTAGTGGGAAAAGCTGAGGGATTAGATGATCCCTCAGAGATCTTAACAGAGATCACAAGTTGGCACAGAGACAGCAAATATTTGGGATCATGGGGGGACTTCAGCTTTCCATACATTTATCCCAGTAATGCACACTAGCTTCCAAATTTTGAATTGTTTTACTGACATTCTCATCATTCTGAAGGGAGGAAGTATCAATACAGAGGCTCATCTACCAGTTGATATTTTTATAAGGCTGTGTCCAAAAAATGGAAGAATGAGGACAGATAATTTACACAAAAGAGTAGCAATGTTCTATAAATAATATTGAAGGAATATGAATCACCTGAATCAACTAATCTTTTTAAGAATTGCTAAAAACAAACAAACAAAAAACAGAACAGCCAGGTTGGCACAGTGGACAGAGCACCAAGCCTGGATTCAGGAAGAACAGAGCTGAAATCCAGTCTCAGACAGCTACTAGTTGTGTGACTCTGTGCAAGTCACTGAACTTCAGTTTGTTTCAGTTTCTTCATCTGTAAAATGGTGATAATAATAATAGCACTTACCACCCAGGTTTGTTGTTAGGATCAAATGAAATTATTGTAAAGCATTTAGCATCATGACTGGCATACAGTAAGTACTAAAAAATCCTAGCTATTATTATTTAAAAAGGGCAAAATATTTAGTTATTCTGGGAGTGAAGGAAAGAATGAGGCCCCTATTTTATGTGAGTGGGGAGATAAAATAACAGAAACAAGGCAGGACTATTTAATTCTATTTTCTTTATTTTTTTATGTTATCTTCAAAATGAGAAAGAAAGGACAAAAATGCTTAAAATGAAATTGGAAACTTTGAGACAAAAATAAAATAATTGGTGATAGAATTTCCAGATTCCCAGAATTATTTCAACTCACCTTCCCAGGAAAATCTATATTTCAGGTTACTACAAAATAAATAAAAACACATCAAACAAAAGTGCTGCGGAACTTGAAAGACTGAAATGCTATCACAATTTTCAAAACTCTTGACTTCAAACTCTAGCCAGTTGGCTTTACCTCAATTCCTCATAATTTTTTTGAATATATAGTTAAATGATTTCTGATTTCTCTAAAAGGAAGGTGATGATCACTTAGAGCCAGTGGGCATTCATTAAGAACAAGACTAACAACTAGACTAATTTAGATCATTTCATTTCTTTTTTTATCATTTTGTTAACTAGTAGATCAGGGGGCATTTCTGTGCCTGTAGTATACCTAGATTTCAGTAAGATAGAAAACAAATCCTTCTACTACATGTATGCAGAAAAGGTAGAAAAATGAAGATAGTGTAGTTGTATAGAGGGATGGGTTCAGAACTGGGAGACTGATCAAGTGGTAACTAATTGATTAGTGTCAGTGAACGAGAAGGACTCTGAAAGAAAAGGATGACATTCTTTTTAAAATTATTCCCATTGTTCTCAACATTTTTGTCACTGATTTGATCAGCTGCATAAAATATATGTTGGTCATGCTAAATTTATAGCTGTCTCAAAGATAAAAGTGATAGATACTACAGCATTTAGTAGAATCATAATTTTAAAAAACTCTACAACCTGAATGGTGGACTTTAAGCTTTGCTAGAGATAAATGCACACTCTTACACTCAAGCTGAAAAATCTGCTGCAGTATTAGTGATTGGGGGAGATGTGACTATAAAGAAGTCCATATGAAAAATAACAAGGAGTACCAACTGTATTATAAGATAAATGGCAACCACATTATGATGTGATCATATTCACAAACTAACATAAATTTAGTGTAAATGAATAGAATCACAGAATGAGAGAAGACTTAGCCCTGCTGTTCTCTTGTCTGCTCAGATCCCATTTGGAGTATTATGTTCTGTTCTTGGTATGACATTTTAAAAGGGGTCATTAATAATAAGCTAGAGCATTTGCAGAGGAGGGCAACCAAGATGGTGAGGGAGCTATGATCATGCTATATTAAGATGAGTGGAAATGTCTGAGAACATTTAACCTAGAGAAGCGTAACGCCAGGCACCAGCATATTCTCAAAAGAATGCTTCTGTGCATAGCTTTTAAGATTCAGATTACACAGTATAGTGAATACTCTTTTTATTCCATTACAAATCAAGGCAAACATTCATTACAAATCACAAAATAATATTTACAACATTATATCCTATTACAAAAAATAACAATATAGTGTTCATAACAGCTTAACATTAGAATGGCCACACAATTTTCACTACAGTGGCCACAATATTTAGAACAAAGCAGTCAATCAATTCACAACACAGTAATCAATACTCAATAATTCAATCAATTCACAATACAATAATCCATCTTCCACTCATGGGACAATCATACATCAACTCAATCAGTCACTAATCTAGATTCACAGATACTAAGTATCATTAATCACAAATACAGCCATTAGAAAACCACACAAACCCTCCACCCCTCAGTGTCTGGTAAACCTCAATTTCATCTGAGGGGAGTCCTTTTCTTCATCTTGACTCGGGGTGGTCTCTCTGATTCCCTGAATCCCCTTCCATTGTCCCAGCTCCCTTCTGAATCCACAAAACAGTCACCTGGATTCAGAAGCAGACATTTCCCAGGTCCTCGTCTGGTCCTCAGAGGTAGACAGCTCCCAGGTCCTTGTCCAGTTCTCCAGGCCCTAAGTTAATAAGGGCTAAGTATCTGCTAAACTGATTACTGTTACAAGAAGACAAGGATGAAATAATAGTTGTTTTCAAATATTGGAAGGATGGTCATGTGGAAGAAGGATTAAATGTGCTCTGATTGTCTGAAAGAACAAAACTAAACTCAAAGAGTGGAAATTAAACAGAGGTAGATTTCACCTCATTATTAAGAAGTCATGTTTATCAATTGGATAGATCCAAAAATTGAATATTCCCGTTTTGAGGGATATATGTGGGTGGGAAGTTCCACTGTATTAGACATCTTCAAGGAGAACCTGGTAACTACTTTTGGGAGGTGTAGACAGAGCATGGTAGAAGGATATAGGTTCTGATGTTGGCACTGTCATTTATCACCTATGAGACTTTGGACAAATTACTTCATCTCCCAAAGAGTTTTGACTCAATGAGTCCTTCTATAGCAATCTGAGTAAGGATTAAAGCTAACTAATTCTCTAATTATCTTAAATGTTTCAATAAGTGTAGATTTTGCAATCTACTTTTATGTTACTGTCATGCAGTAGCTAACTTCTAATCATCACTGGACAGCGAAAAGAGAAATGTTTTATGACACTTGGTAGATTTATGTACAAGAGGAAAAGAGTGTCATAGTAAGAAAATAAATACATGTAATAGGTGTTTCATAAATACATGTAATAGGCACTTGATAGAAGTATTTTTAATGTTATTTTTTGCTTTTTGGAGGTGGGGAAGGTAGGGAAATTGGAGTTAAGTGACTTGACCAAGGTCACATGGCTAGTTTTGTGTTAAGTGTCTGAGGCTGGATTTGAACTCAGGTCTTCCTGACTCCAGGGCCAGTGCTCTATTCACTGCACCACCTAACCACCCCTTGATGGAAGTATTTTGAATTAAAATTGAATTTAGGGAAAGAAAATATTTCCTTTCTGCCCACTGACTAGAAATGTGGCTCTTTAAAAGCTATAATTCTTGGAATAGTGGTAAATGAATGCCATCAGAAAGAGGTAAGGGCTTAGACATGGAATATAGAGAAACTGTATTTGAATTATAGGTCTAAATTTAAGAACAACAAAGATCATTTTGTTTATCTGCTTTGAAATGGACTTTTTGCTAAGTTAATTGTTGAATAATGACCACTAAAAGCATGGAATATTTAGATTACTACTATAAGAATAAATATTCCAAATAATTTGTTGGGGGAGGGGTTGATCCATCTATAATTTTTGGATTAATGGAATAGCTTCCAAAGAGCATTTTGTTTTTCAGTTCCTTTTCCCTTTCAATCTGTCCTTCACACATTGCCAGACTAATACTCCAAATGCATTTATCATGTCGTTTTCTGTGCCAAAGCATTAACTGGTATTTGAGGCCCTCTGAAATATGTGCTACCCTACCTTTCGACACTTATTTCATATTGTTCCCACCCACATAATACACTGTCTAGCCAAACTAAATTACTTACAATTAATTATACCCAGTATATCTTTTTTCTTGCTATTAACTATGGTTTGAACACTCTTCTCTTTTTTTTCAAATTCCCACCCTTGCATCTTTTTAAGTCATCAAAGATTTGACCTCTTATCCAAATCCTTCCCTTTTCTCATCACTTTTCAATGACCTCCCTATGTCACACATCACATAATTTGTACCGCAGATATGCTTACCAGGAATTCTTTAGTAGTTATTTTAAACATCGCATTTCCCTACTAACCTATAAGCTCTACAAGGGAAGAATTGAATCTTGTCTAATGAATTTCCCTCCCCCCAAAATTAGTAACATTTTGAACACAGAAGGAGCTTAACAAATGTTTGTTGAATTCAATGTATAGGTGACTGAAGATTTGAATAAAGCTAATGACTTTCTATTCACTGACATAGAAAATGAAGGATCATATCGAACTTCCTACTAACAAGTTCCAGCTAGATGAAGATACTTGCTAATTGACACATGCAAGTTTATAAGAGATAAATAATTCCTCATTTGTAGGACACATAGGCCCATATTTTTGTGCATAGCCAGGCCTAGACCACTGTTGCTAAGAATCCTGTCAGATTAAATCAACCTGAAAATATATAATTGTGACATCTTGTTCTCATTGGTACAGTGCGTGCCATTGTAGTCATTATCTCAAAGCTCTTTCACTCTGAGGAGCATCTGTCTTTAATTATATCCTTTTATGAGGCCTCATTTGTAGGCATCATCCCCTTTCAGACTGGGCTTTGCTGAGGAAAACTAGGTCATTATCTTTGAGACTGTCCCTAGTAATCCTAAACATTAAGCCTCTGTGCAATGTCCTTTTAAATAGGTCATCATGTGGAACCACAATAACATGTTCTTGCTTTAAACTCCTGAGTGATCATCTGACAAATGAACTGATTCAACCATTCATTCAGGCATGTGTTCCACTCAGTCAAGGCCCCAGGGATGAAAGGAAAGCAATAGAGTAGATATTCGTCTCTAAGAACCCAACCTTGGCAGATATATCACATTCATCTGAAGAATCAATAAGCAGTTATGCTTTATGTCGAGATTTCTATCATCACCTTCACCAGTTAGATTCAAAAAACTAAGGACAAAGGATGGATTATCATTGAATAATTTCTAAAACAAGACTAGAAGAAAGAAACATTTACTTTGGGCATTTCTCTGTGCCTAGATAGCAATGCTCAGCATCTGCCCTTTCTCTCTATTCATACATGTACCACCCTAAATTAGCCCTTTATCACCTCTTGCCTGGAATATACATACACACATGCATACACAATACATATACACATACATGTGTGTATATGTGTATATACATATATGTGTATGCATACATATGTGTGTATGTGTACATGTACGTGTATGTACATATGCATATGTATATGTTAGTGGCTTCCTCATTGATTTCTATATTTCAAAGCTCTCCCTTCTCCAAACCATCCTCCACAATCTGCCACAACAATATATCTATATCTTTCTTCTATTCAATAAACTTCAGCAGCTTGCTCTTATCTATGAAACCAAATATAAACATTCTTTGGCATTTAAGTAACCTCGCAACTTGGGCCTAACCTACATTTCTAGCCTTATTATGTATTATTCCCCAAGTCAGAGTCTATGGTCCAGGCAAAGTGGCATTCTTGCAGTTCCTCACACAAGAAGCCATCTACAATTTCCATACCTTTTTATCGGCTATCTACTGTATCTGGAATGCACTCCCTCCTTTTTTCTGACCCTTAGAATTCCTTATTTCCCTCAAAACTAAAACTGAGTACCACTTTCTACTTGAAATTTTCCTAATCTTCTGCAACTACTAATTCCCTCTCCCCGCAAAATTACCTTATATTTATTTGGCATATACTTCTATGTGTACATGTTATCTCTTCCAATAGAACACTAGTCAGTCACTCAATAAACAATTACTAAGCAACATACTATGTACCATGGACAGTGCTAAGTTGTGGATACAAAGAAAGGCAATAGACAGTCCCTACCATCAAGGACCAAAGCAAGGATTAAATTTTAATGGGGGAAGACAATACAGGTCAAGAAGCTGAAAACAGAGAGAGGAGGAAGAGAATGAAAAGGAGAAAGAAAGAAAAGGGGAAGATTAGATGATGGAGAATTTCAGAGAATTTATAACTGGGGGGGAAATTAAGAGAAGGCTAGCCTGAGCACTGTCCTTAAAGGGAGGCTCTGATAAGAGGTCTTCACCCTCCATTCAGAAGGTAAAGGGAGGTACCAGGGAGAGGGTGCTGACAAGGTGTGATTTAGGGAACAGACTCTCATTTTTACCTTTGTATCCTCAGCCCTGATCACAATGCCTAAACACATAGATTAGGGTAGCAGATAGAATGCTTGACCTGGAGTCAAGAAGACCTGAGCACAAATACAGCTTCAAACACTTACTAGCTGTCTGACTCTGGACAAGTCACGTAACCCTGTCAGCTTCAGTTTCCTCATCTGTAAAATGAGAAGAACATGGTAAACCATTCTAGTATTTCTGCCAAGGAAACCTCCAATGGGGTGACAAAATGTCAGACATGACTGACATGACTACAATAAATACTTGCTGATTGATTCAGCAGGCTCTATGAGCATGATCATCATGGGATATCTGGTGCTTATAGCTTTAACTGACAAAAAATATACTCAGCTTACATCATATTTTATTTGAAGCACAATTCTAAAGATGTTCAACTCCACAATGATGCTATCATGTGTTATTTGGAATCTTACAAAAGATAATTCAAGGTTATGATGTTTTCACCTCTGTCTTTATAAATATATTAGAACCTAACATCATATACTGTGTATAAGAAAAATATTTACTAGGGCAGCTAGGTGGTGTAGTGAATAGAGCACCGGCCCTGGAGTTAGGAGGACCTGAGTTCAACTCCAGGCTCAGACACT
>JAQQSW010006299.1:0-13983 GCA_028646575.1 Pseudocheirus occidentalis | reverse complement strand
TATCCCAAAGTTACGCCTAGCTTAAGTGGGTGAAATTTGCCCAAAAATTTATTTAGTATTCATGCAAGGAAAATAAAGCCTCCTAATTAGAACTGTCTTAAAGCAAAATGGGTTACCTCAGTAGGTATTTATTTCTCTCACTATTATTTAAGATCAATGAAAGAGAAAAATGTTTTCCAATAACAAGAAGCATCCAAACAAAAATACATAACTTCAAAGAAATTTTGCTTCCATCACTACTTAGGGGAATTTAGGAACCAAAGAATCAAAACATGGTTGAGACCATTTGGGTAAAGATTATTTGAAGGAGTAAGATATATTACATTGCTGTACAGTATACTTCAGACCAACTGATGAGAAGGAGAAATTGCATAAGCCGTTTGAGAAAACTGATTCGAAATCTGCTATTGCAATATAACTTTAAATGATGGGTGATTTAAAATATCCAGGTACCTACTGGAGCTTTTTCCTGTTCTCTCTAAAAGAATATAGGATATCTGATAAATTTTATGCCTTCTTTTAATGAACATTTCACTTCAAAAGATTGAGGAAGTCAAAACAGAAACTAATATTCTTAACCTGATTTAGTTAAATAAAAAAGATATCAGTTGCTGAAATAGAAATGACAAGAATCTTAGGTAAAATTAGATATATTCAGATATGCAACTTAAATTAAGGAAAACAAGAATTCATATATTTAGGGGAATAATATTAGGACCCAGTAGTCTAATATTTCAAGGGGAAAGTTGATACAAAATGTATAAAAATCTGAAGAATGAAAATTTGTAGGTAGAATTAGAAATGTTGTCCAAGAATAAGAAACAGGTAAGCTGATGTTAGTATGATGTAGATAGACCTTTCCGCTTTCCCTCGGGAAGCTACTCAAGCACTTTCTGATTTACTTGTTCCCAAATTTTCTTGTCAGTGCCCTTTTCCCATTTCCCCTATTGGCTGGATCTTGATTCACCCTTTTCCCTTCATGAAAAGGAAGGAATTAAGAATCTCTCTTCCACTCAGAACCTCGAGCCCATTCCTCACTTCCCAGTAGTGGTGTTCTAGCCCCCACTAGGTCTTATGCAATGCAGAATGGATGCGACCGTCAATACTATTTATCTGGGAGTCAGTAATTGGAGATCTTTGATAAAATCAAGTACCAACAGGTCTTATCATCTATTCAGCAACTATATCCTAAGGTTCTCTAGGCATTACCATCTCATGTGCTGCTTTCCCATTTATTCCCCTTAGCATTGCCATCTAGACTGAAAATACTTCATAAAAACCCCTGAGCCTCACATCCTTAGGATCTTGATATCTAACCATACTGTACATGTTTTGTTTCCCCGAAATAGAATGTGACCTACCTGAGACCAGGAACGAACTTTTTGTATTATTTGTATCTGCTCCTAGTCAGCTTAGTGCTGTGCAAACGTTAAGTTCCAATAAATGCTTTTTTATTCACTCATTTTATTAATAAACAAATTTTATATAGAAAATATGTAAGTAAACAAGTAATTGAAGATGAATACAGAAGTATAACATAATTTTGTAAGAATAGCTTTAGGAATATAAAACACCATAATGAATAAACGTTACAAAGAAATCTGAGGAAAGTAAAAAAAGGTGAGAGTATGTTTTGGTTTGGTTTGGTCTATTTGTTGGACTATGTTGAGACAAAAAGGAGGATCAAAAATAGATGTTCAAAGTAGATGGAATTATGATAATTAAGGGCAATGAAAAGGTGGAATTATTGAACTCTTGTTTCTTTTTTCTCTTCCTAGGAAGAGAAAGTCTTTTCACTGGGAGGGAAAGAATAAAAATAAGTAGATGAATAGAAAACCTAGATAAATGAGGAACAAGAGAAACAACATATCACTGCCTTCAATTTCAATTTGATAAGTGGAAACTGCTATATGCAAGATCATATTTGAGTACTAGGGAAGTAAGGAAAAAATAAAAAAATGTTCCTTCTTTCACCGAACTTATATTCTAATGGAGGGAGGAATGAATACAATATTAAAAATAAATAAATATGGGCAAAATTGAAAAAGGAATAGCACTAACAACTGGAGGAATCATATAGGATCTGGCACCAGAATGAAGCCTCTAAGTAAGCTAAGGATTCCAAGAGATATGTGGATTTCAGAAATAAGAGGAAGTTTGCATAAAGCCAAGGGGGAAGGAAAGGATAGACTATATTTTCTCAACAGCAAGTAGGCAATAAATGAGTTTGGCTGGGTCATAGAACACATGAGGAGAATAGTAAGAAATACATTTTGGAAAGAAGACTGGAGTTATCTTGTGGAACTCTTTAAATGCCAAGCTGAAGAGTTTGTATTTATTTCATTCTACAGACAATAGTTTTTGAGCTGGGGACTGACATAGTTAGACATGTGCTTTAGAAAGATTATTTTGGCAGCTACATGGAAAATGCATTGAAGAGCAGAAGGCATGAATAAAAGGAAGTCAATTAGGAAGCTATTGTAATAGTGGAAGGAGGAGGTGATGAGGGCCTGAATTTGAGTGAGAATTACATGAATCACAAGAAAAAATCAAGAATCTGAATTTGAAATCAGAGATTTCAAGCTAGATGACAACTTAGACATTAGGAAGGTTCATATATATGTGTATGTATATACACACAAAATACATACATGCAATATATATATATGTATGTGTATGTGTGTACATACATATGCAAGTATATATGTGTATGTATTTATATCTATATGTAGGTGTGTGTGTATATAAATACATACATATATATGACAAAAAGGATACAGCTAATCTAGTCAATACTACTCAAAGAATTCACACTATAATATACCCATTAAGTGGTTATATAGACTTTTTTTGAAGACTTCCAGTGAAGTAAAATTCACTGTCACCCAAGGTAGTCGATTCTACTTTTAGACTGATCTATTTGTAGCAAAGTTTTGTCGGTTTTGTTTTGTTGACCCCAAGCCTAAATTTTTCACTTTGCAGCTTCTATCCATTGCTCTAGGGTCTGACCTTTGGAACCACCCACAACAAATCCAATGTTTCTTCCACATCATAACTTTTCAAACACTTAAAGCCAGTCATCATTTCCTTCTTGAATTGTACTTCTAAATCAGAGGCTCCCACATTTATTTGGTCTACTGCACCATTTTCAAAAATATTGCTTAATACCGCCCCCAGAAATCTACTTTCTTTAAACCTTTAATGTTTTTTAATTAATATCATTTCAATATATATTTTAACCATTGCATTTAAATTTAATATTATATTGCAAATGTGTGGATTTTTCCTTGCATTGAAATTTTGATGACACACTATTGCATCATGTAACCATATAGTATCACACTGTAAACAAGTCATTGCACACATATATTCCTGCAGATGCATGACATACTTGGAGACAATGCTTGACTGCCAACCGTTGTTTCTTATGACCTATTGGGAGACTTGACCACTGATTGGTTATAACTTGCATTTTGTGTGTTTGCTTAGAAAATAATGTAATCACTATGAACTTAACTGTTACAAAACAGATGAAAATGTACACATGATTTTTCAAATATTTTTTCTTCTTTATGCTTCCACCACTATCTTATTTTCATTCTAGGTCCTAGAGTTATACCCAAGGTTACTTTTGCCCCCTGAAGCACTCCAGTATCCCACAAGGGGCAGTATTGTCTACTTTGGGGGCCTCTGTTCCAAATGCTAAATATCCTCCGTCCCATCAATTTATACTCAAGAGATATTGTCTCAAAATCCATCACAATTCTGACTGCCCTCAATTTCACTCTCTCCAGCTTGTTAACATACTTTTAAAAATGATATTTAGACCAAATTTGTCATTTTACAGAGGAAGAAAATAAGTCCCAGAAAGGTTAAATACATTGCCTAAGGTTACTCAACTAATAAGTGGTAACTTCAGGAGGTGGAAACAACAAAATTTTGCTGAATCAAAATTGACAGAAATTGTCAATGTATTGCATATGGAGAGTAAAGGAGAGTAAAAAGCAGAGGATAAATTCAAGTCACCAGCCTCAGATTCACTTCCTTTTAAAACATGGAAAGAAATAACCAAGTTTTTCATCTCAGTACCCTTGATATTATCTACCATTATTTCCTCCTTTCTTTCAGTCACTGACAAAGAAGCAGACCTTCTTGCTAAGGCCAAACTCTGAATCTATATAGATGATTCCATCACACTCCTGTCTTCTCCAACAGTTTTCAAATAAAAGTATCCTCTCTCTTTCTCTTGAATATTTAATTTATCTCTTCCATAATGACTTCGAGCGTGCCCATTTCTCCTCTTCTTCAAAATAAAAGTCTTTACTATATCTTACAAATTTCTCAAGCTGTACTCCCTTATCTCTCCTTTTAGTCAAGAGAGATAATGTTCTACAATATTCTCTCTGGTTCAAGCCAGATCTAGAGACTATTTTATCAATTTCTCCCTTTCAGTAAGTTCAGTTCTCACATCTTAACAAAGGCAAAGAAAACTCAAAGGATACCTAGAAGACAGTAACTAAGATAATTAAAGAACTGTTAAATTTGCTAGGTGAAAATTAGTTGAAGGAACTGGGGATATTTAGCCTAAAGATGATCCATTAATAAAAGGGCACATGATAGATTTTGAGTGTGTGTGTGTGTGTGTGTGTGTGTGTGTGTGTGTGTATGTTTTAAATGAGTGAAGGAGAGTTATTTGAACAATGGATTGTACATTTTGTCTTCGGCCTAAAAAGCAGGCATAGGAGCAATGGATGAAAGCTGGAGAGGAAAACTTAGATTTATAGTAAGGAAATACTTAACAATTAGAGTTATCCTAAAGTGGAGCAACTGTCCTAACAATCCTAACCTTGATTAGTGGGCTTTTCCTGGCAATCACTTTTGAGGGAAGTTGAAGAAAATACTCTTAATCAAATAAAGGACAAATTAAAAAACAAACTTTGCAAAGAACTTTGCAAATCTTAAAGCAATTATCAAGTTGGACCAAATGGTCTCTGAAGTTCCCTCTTGTCTTAAATTTGATAGCTCTAAACTTAGAATTTTGAATTTTCTTACTTGGTTATGTCTTGTCTCTTTTCTCTATTTTAGTATATTCCTTCAACTGTATTATAGGGTCAATCAAGGCAGAAATTGTACATAATCCATGGGTCTTCTCCAATGTTTTGTTGGATACTAAATATATAAATGTTGTTTGATAGACATCAGTGAATTTGAATTCAGTAAAATTGAATTTGATTTTATTTCAGAAATTACAAAGTCATATTGAAATATGGTTTCTAAAGTACTGACTTTACATATTCAGAAAATGAGTATAATTCACTCAGTGATCCAAGTAAGTTTTATACATTTGAATTGCCTGATAAAATGGTGATTTTAGGGTAGTGGAAGTTATTTTTGTATACTCCTTTATGGATTTCTTTCAACATTGAAAATTTATATGGCTCTGCAAAATTTTTACATTCGTCTTACATAATACTAACTTGTTTCTCCTCAGTCAACTCCATTGATGTTTGCCATTTGAAAAGAGTATAAAGCATTTCATTAATATAATACCTTCAGGGTTTTCTCATACATGGAATTTCCCTTTAAAATCTGAGTGAATGAAAAAGTGCTAAAGCAGTAGAGATCCCTTAAAAGCAACACAAAAACAAAAACAAAAGATAGAATGATGGTACCCTTAGGGAAAGGCTGTTTCATTTTTTGTGTGTCTTCAGATCCTAACACATGCTTGGCACATAGTTAGTATTTGAAAAATGTGTATTGATTGATATTGGAACAAACTTGACTTCTTTCCTCCATTTCCCATTTTTATATCCACCCCACTGCCTAATTGTCTTCGTCCAGTTTTTTTGGTGTTGTTATAATATCACACTCTGTTCCATAGGTCTGGTTCAAAAAACTGTGGCAAACACTAATCAGTCATCATTTAAAACAAATAAACAAACAGCCATCTCTCAATAAATCCAGTTAGCTACCATGGATACAGTGCAACAGTATTTGAGTCTGTCATATTTTCAGTTTTCCTTGACAAGTAAGCTTTTTTATAACAATGCATCCATCAAAACAAGAGGTTGTGTCACTACCTGACAAATCTCTCAGGAATTAAAAGCTGAGAAGATTGTCTAAGGGACCATAGCAATAGCAATCCAAGCTTCTATTAGCAAGGTTAAGCTAGAGGCTAGCCAGATATGACAAACTCCTATTAGAGTCACTGAATTTTGTTGAGAGCAGTATTTAAACAAAACAAAATGATATGGGAGGGGGAAAACAGAGGAAATGATGCATCTCTGCTATAAGTATTTTTGTTTTTATTTTGTGTCATGACAACTGAAAAGAATCACTGAAGTACTACTATCTGAGAGAAAGCATCCTTTAGACAAGTGGTGCTAAAAGGGGTTGTTAGTCTAAAAAATAATATAGGTTATAAAATGCTGTGAGTGGAAAAACATCTAAAAGACAACATGGAAACTTAGTAACTAGCAAATTATTATACAGGAGCTGATTCCATTTGGAAGGTGCCAAGAAAAGAAGGTAATTTGGAATAAAAATACTGTTTTTTCATTTCTCTTAAAGATCATTGCTCTATATTTTGCATCATCTACATTTTTCTTCCTGGGAATGATTTGAATGCCTCTTTTATATCAGAAGTCCATCTTTTTCCATTAGCTATTAAACCCAGATTTGCAGGGCAAGTCATTTTGGCAGCATCTTGATATCCTTTGCTCATTGAACACATTATCCTATTAATTCACTCTTGTTGGGGTTTACTGGAGGCAAGCTCTTAAAAGCCCATTGATAAAGCTCCAAGCTGGGCCTTAACACATCAGAAATTACCACAACTCAGGGTTATTTTTGTTGTTGTTGTTCTTGCTGATTATCTAAAATTAAGATGTGTCAATAATGCAGATTAATTGTATCTGTATTGTGTGAATACTTTTTTTCCCCTTAAAAAAACAATTTAATAATTTACCAGAAACTTTCCGGTACTACTCTATAAACTTTGATTGATCTCTACAGGAGTAGTGAAAGCTTCAGAAGATGATGTCATTACTAAACTAGAGGCCTGATGACTATAGGATAATTAATAATAACAATTGCAACAACAGTAATAGATAGGCATTTATATATTACTTTAAAGTTATAAATATCTATTATTGCATTTGAGTCTCATTTTGCCTCTTGTAGTTTCTAGTGAGGGCAAAATAGTCGACTTTTGTTTTGTTTTGTTTTATTTTGTTTAATTTACTCTGACTTATATTTATAAGTTATTTTTATGGTAACTTGAAGATGTTTTTGTGTGTTTTGGAATTTACAGCATGATTTTTCCCCTAGAAGCAATCTACAGATTAATTGGATTGGCCCTTTGCTTTCTGTGTTTAGAAGTCCCAAGCAATTGTGCTGTCTTTGCTGTGTGGCGTTCACTCCTGTTCTGATTTAATTTGTTATATTCTTGGAGATATATAATCCTTAAATTAGTTATGCATTGTAGTTTGAGATCAATATATTTTAGTTATGTGGAGATAATGCATTCTTTTAATATTATTGCTTTTTGCTTCTCTCCTTCCAGATTGTACATTTTAATTCATAAACGATTATTCACTCTTTTGTTTCCTTGGTGAGACTTGCCATCATGGGTTCAAGTTTTCTAATTGTCCCAATTATTTCTTCTATGCAAAGAATAAATTATGCTTTCAAAATATTTATTTTTTCTTTCATACCACTAATGAATATTATGATACCATACCCTCTTAGGAGTCCACATGCCTTATCTGCCTCTAACTCATCAAATATTAATTTATTTATTTTGTCTTATAATATTTAAGAATAAGTAAATACTACTCTTTTAGCTGACCTGAACACCATATTTGGTTTTGATATTAATGTATTTGTGTTGGTTGATCTGCTTATGTTCAATGTCTTGAATTGAGTCAGAGGGTCTTTTGTAATATCAGTCTTTTCTTATGGTTCCCTAGTAACTTTTTGATTCTTTCTCTTTCAATATGTGTTCTCTGGGACTGGATCTACAAGCTGTCTCAGCCTTCTCTCATACTAGATATTTCATGGTTCACCAGCCTTAGCATCTCCCTATCCCCCGCTCCCCCCAGTGACTTATGGAGGAACAAAACTGCCTCAGCTGGTGTATCAGCAAGCACCCAAGCATTCCCAGGGTGGCTGCTAGCACAGGTTCTTAGATCTGCTTTTCTAAAGAAAAGCAACTCAAAATGGGTTAACAGTCTCACTTCAATCAATCAAACACATAATATCATTTACCTAGTTCAGAGGAAGAAGTCAGCACCCTGAACCTCAGAGAATGCAAACAAAATACAAACAGAAATTATAAGCAGAAGTAACAAGCAGACAAAGAAACAGATCATCAGACAGGCTTCCAACCATCTGACCATCACATCCATACCTATTCAGTTACCAGAGAGGGAAACACCAACATCTGGGTTTTTCAAAGCCAGGGGGTTCAGCGGCTTCCCAGGGTCTTGTCTGCCCAAATCACACAACTCTTCTCAAAGTGAGCCCCAAAGCAAGACCTCACATCAGCTGTATATATAGCCTTCTCCTAGATTGAAGACTGTTGCATAACCTCTTGTCCCACTGCCCAGTCACAAAGTAATAAAGGCATGGACATTCCTGAAAAACAAACCTCCCACCACAGGCTCCATGTGACCGCATTCAGCCTATTAGGGGTCAGAATATACTTTCAAATCAGGAAAGGTTCTCTGAGCCACATAACCCTATCAAAGGGCTTAGGGGCAGGGAAGATCTTGAGATTCCCATAACAGCTCAAAACTAGGCGCTTCCCCTCACATTTGGTGGATTTCTGTGTAGCTATCTACATATCCTATACAAGTTTCTCTCTTCTCAGCCAGTTACCTGGCTGAGATTTATTGTGACTTGGAATCCTGCCACAGTGCTGCCCTATTCAAAGCAATTCTTTACCTTTTGATTTTCTACACAACTTGGTGGAGGAATGTAGAGTTGAGTTCTGTTGAAGCCCATGGGTCAACCTACATAGCCCTTCTGCCAGACAGTGGGGTAAGTGAGGTTGTAGATGCTAAATGATTGGATTAGGACCTAGCAGCTGACTTTTTCTGCTGTTAAGTTCATTGAATTTTTATCTTATTTGATTCTTAGTACCATACTCACTGCAGACAGCTAAAATTCCTTTATCTTTTGCTCACAATTCCTATTTTAGAGGGGTCTGAGAGACTGTAAGTAACTGAGAAAATATCTAGTCCTCTATCTTCTTGGTCTCATGATCCAGAAGTCCTATATTTCTCAATAGATTTTTACCCTCCCCCTCCCAGAGGACTCTGTTACAAGAAAGCCTACTTTTTAAAGTAGAAAAAAAATAGTTCAATGAAATAACAAAGGAATTAATTCCTGTGTATTATGTAATTTCATTAATATAGTGCTCTATCTCTGTACAGTTGGGAGGGAGGGTCATCGGAATTTCTCTTCTTTGTGGCCAAGGAGAGCTGTTATAATTTTAAAGAATGAAATTTTGATTGTTTTCTTCTTGTTTTTATTGTTGTTTTCATTTCATTGTCTTTGTTGCAGTAATTGCGCATATTGTTCCCTACTTCTGGGCTTCTTCATTTTTAATTTACTCTTTTGTCTAAAAAGACAGTGTAGGAAGTTTTCCATAGCCAACTTGAGGCTATAATCCTTTAGAGAAGAGATGTATGTAGTTTATATTCCATCTAAGTGTCTTTCATAGAATAGGTGAAAGAATAGAATTGGAATTGGATCTGTGAATCCATTGGCATAGTGAATTCCCAGGTGTGTACAGTTTGTGCCATCTTTGCATCTTATTGTCTTATTATGCCTAAAGCATAATTCCTGGCATAAAGCAAATGTTTAGTAAATGTATATTGTCTGACTAAATGAAAGGTTAAATTACTTGCCCAGTGTCACACACCCCTTTTCAATAAAATGGAAGACTTCAACACAAAAAACTACACTCCATTCATTTTTTCCATAATGCCTGAGGGTACAGAAAAAGAAAAAGAAAACATTTGGATAGATAGATAGATAGATAGATAGATAGATAGATAGATAGATAGATAGATAGATGTATATACATATACATACATATATGTATATTAATATATATATTAAATATATGTACATATATATATTTAATCAGTGAATATTTGAATGCATAAATCTTCTTTAAGGAAATACATTCTGCTTCAAAGAAAGGTCATCTTCTAACTGAACTTGTCCAAACAGCCTATAGAAGAATATTGGTTTAAACAATAACAGATATAAAGTGCTTTAAATTTGACAGTTTGACAAAAATGAAATTTTCCAAGGAGTGAGACATATTCTGGAAGAAATATCAAATAGGATAAGGAGAAAGAAAAAGGAAAAGTCTTAAGAATATATTTACCTGATGCAGAAAGGATCAGAATTAATACGGACAAACTTAAATACAGGAAACCCAGTATAAATAATTTTAAATACATACAGAAAGTGAAAATCTGGGTTAAAGGGGAGAAATTATTAAATCAACAGGTGAAAAATATAATTTTAGCAGAAAAAATGACGTATTGACTAATATGATGCAGCTAAACCTTCAAATGATAATTCATATGCTCCAAGAAGCTAAGGATTCATTAGAAGAAGACTCAGATGTCATTTAGTTCAAGATTTTCCTGCCTGAAAATCTATTTTTGCATTCTCTCAATGTGAACATAAAAGCCTCCAATGTGGGGGAGCCTGTTTCCTCCCACAAGAGTACATATATATATATATATATATATATATATATATATATATATATATATATATATATATATGTGTGTGTGTGTGTGTGTGTGTGTGTGTGTGTGTGTGTATGCATATGCATATGTATATCTACATCTGTATCTATATCTATATGCATGTGTATGTGTATGTGTATGTGTATATTTCCTGTTACATAACTCTAACCATTGTGAATCATGCTTTCTTTTTCTCCTTTATGCTAAACTTAAAACTCTCTTTTTAACTTCTACCTATAACTCCTAGTTTCGCCCTCTGAGGCCAAGCAGATCAAATCTGAACCCTCTTGTGAATTACAGAGTTTCAAATACTTGGAGACAAGTATCACATCCCTACATCTTCTCTCACAGAAGCTAAATACCCTCAATTCCACTGAGGAATTCTCATATGACATATTGCTCAAGTTTCTTTGTATCTTGGTTGCCTTCCCTTGGCTGCTTAAAGCTGAAAACAAAAATCTAGACTTGATCTGACCAACACACAGTGTAGCAGTACTATTAGGTCTCTGGTTCCAGATGTTATGCCTTTCATTCTTCAGCATAGTTACTTTTTTAGCTGTCATACATCATACTAAACCTTCAATCAATTAAAACCCAATGATCTTGTTTTTCAGAGTGATGTCAGTTATATTCCTTGATTTGTTTAGTTGAATCTTTCACCCAAGTTCAGAACGTTACATTTGTCTCAATTAAATGTCTTCTTTTTACATTGTCCCATCATTCTAGCCTGCCAAGATCTTTGTGGACTCTATCAGTCCAAGTGTTTATTAGCCCACCAAGTTTCATGTCACCTAAGATTTCATCAACTAATTTGTAGAGATTGATTCTAGTCATTCAACCAGGCACGAATGTTCTTGATGGTGGGCAAAGACAGACATTCTGGAATGTAATGAAAGAAGTATAAACATTTTTTAAAGTATATAATGTGATTTGATTAGTGTTGACTAGTATTATGTAATTATGTAACTAGTAATGACTAGTAATGTGATTAATACTGAAAGGTCACTTCCTTCCTGTAGCCACTTCCTCTTAGTCATTTAAAATGGAGGAGCCACCACTTTAAGGAAAGTGTTGAGGTCAACCATATCCATGCCTTCATTCCAGACTCCACTATTGACTCTCTGGACTTCTATCTCCCATAAGTCTTAGCAGTCTTCTAATCCTGCAATTTAATTCCTCCCCTGCGGCCCTTGAATACCACTCTGCTCCTGAAACTTTTTCCCCTGATTGGTTAATTCATCCCAGTTTCTACTTCAAGGAATGTTCTCAAGTTAGTCCTGTTACTCTTTCATCCCTTTCTGGTCTCCACACTCAAAGAATTCCTTTTCCCAACATATCCCTAAGTAGAGGCCCTCTTCCTTCCCACTCAACTTACTTTTCCTCTTCCCTTTATATGCTGTCTTGTCTTATTGGAATGTAAGCTACTTAAGGGAAGGAGTTATCTTTCTTTTTGCTTATATTTTTACTCCTAGCACTTATGATACCTGCCACATATTAAGTACTTAATAAATGCTTGTTGATTTGATTTCCTAGAGCACTCACTCTCTGAAAAACTCCAGGCTAGACAAAAGGAATAAAAGTGTAGAAAATACATATTTCTTCAAGGAAAGTGCAATACCATGCACAAGCAGATTCCCAAAAGAATGCTACTGTGAACAACTTTTAAAGTTTGGTTTACACAGTAATACTGAACACTCTGTTTTTTCCATTACAAATCAAGGTTCAGTACAATGTTCACAATATAATATTCACAATATTGTATCTTTTCGCAGTATTTCACACTATAGTGTTTATAACAGCTTAACATTAGAATGGCCACACAGTTTTCACTACAGTGGCCACAATATTTAGAACCAAGAACAAAAGAATAATCATCTGGTTTCCTTAAGGGGGAAACCCTCCTTACTAAATCATTCAATCAATTCACAATACAATAACCAAACTTCTACTCATGGGGAAACCATTAACTTAATCAGTCACTAATTCAGATTCCCAATTACTAACTATCATTAATAACTAGTACAGTCATTAGAAAACCACACAAACTCTCCACCCCTTATTGTCCAGCAAATCTCAGTTTCATCCAAGGAAAAGCCTTTTCTTCATCTTGACTCTGGGGAGGGAGGGTCTCTCTGATTCCCCGGTGTATCAATAATGAGATATTCACAACACCCATGGTTATGAATATGCTGGTATAGTTTTGGATCACAAAATGTAGCAAACTCTCCACATGGAAGGCAGAACCAAGGTCTTTATTCATAAACCAGAACACTGAGTCCCCAAACCGGAAGGACAAGTCCCAAAACCAGAAAGCCAAAGTCATTATAGTGGTCACAAAGTTGATACACATAGTTAATGCAGTGGACACCCACATTCCCAAGCCCTCACAAATAGAACAGACTCCCTCAAGCAGGGATCCTCTCAGACTCATGACAGTTTCTCAGCCTGGTCCTTGGAATTTCTCAGTAGAAGCTGCAGAAGGAGGATCTCAGCCAAAGGTGCAGTCTCCAGGTGGTAACTGAGAAAATCTGAAGGTCCTTCTGGTTTTCTTCCATATATATACAGTATAACTCCTCCCTGTTCAGCCCCTTTCTGTTAAGGTGTAACTACTCTCAAGGTGTTAACTTGAAGTAAGGAGCTTAGTGCCTTTACTAGGTGCTAAGTGCCTTTACTAGGTGCCAATAGAAAGGGGCATGGAAGATCTTCTGATTTCATTAAGATTACATTCTGATTTCATTAACATTACACCTGGATCCCCTTCCATGGTTCCAGCTCCCTCCTGATTTCACCAAACATTCACCTGGATTCAGAAGCAGACAGCTGCCAGGTTCTCATCTAGTCCTCAGAGGTAGACAGCTCCCAGGTCCTTTTCCGGTCCTCAGGGCAATCCCCAGCACACACTGAAGTTCACAGGGTCCATCACATCTCAAACCCTTCACCACTTCTCTTGCCTGGAACTCAAGGATTATATAGGCAATGAACAAAGTCTTATCCTGGTCATGCTTCTTCCGTCCTCTAGCAGTTCAGCTGGCTCTAGGACCCAGAAGGAATATGAGCCTTCTGGGTGGCCTTCACCAGATTCTGGTCTCAGAAAAACTCCATCTCAGGTCTCAGTCAGATTCCAGGTGCTAGGAGAGAATATCTCTCTTTCTCTCTCTCTCTCTCTCTCTCTCTCTCTCTCTCTCTCTCTCTCTCTCTCTCTCTCTCT
>JAQQSW010006298.1:0-13983 GCA_028646575.1 Pseudocheirus occidentalis | reverse complement strand
TTTCTTCCTTCCTTCCTTCCTTCCTTCCTTCCTTCCTTCCTAAATTTGTAGCCCTTAGAACAGTGTCTGGAACAAAACTGGCAGTTAATATTTTGAAGTTTATTATCCTTTAAATTTTTCTCAAGAATCTTAATTGTGCAGGGTTTGTTCCTTTCTTTCCTCCCCCCCAAAATAACTTTAGTATATACTATATTATTATATTAGTTTATTAATATTTTGTTATTCTGATTTTACAGTTGAAACAACTGAAGCAAACAGAGACTAAGTGTACTTTACTGGGATAACTTTACTGGGATATTACTACCTGGTTGCCTGTGTTATACCCTTCATTAACCCTATAAGATGAAATCATGTGCTGGGCTCTTCTTTCATTTTCCAGTGGTAGAGTTACCTCTCCAGCACATGCTTACCCCACTTTTGACACTACTGATGTGATCTTCAGCAAGTCAAAACTTCTGCAAAACTTGGTTTTCTCACCTAGGGAAAATTACAATTTGGGATGTGGATTAGATAACCCACCTCTAAATCTATGAGATCCTTCAAGATGGAACCTTTCCTATTGCCTTTGTACTAGTGCCTTCCCCACAAGTTAGCTGATATCTATTTTGCATCCATTTTGTATACACTTATTTATGTTCATGTTGTCTTTCTCTAGTTACACTGCTGGATACTTGAGAACAACTACTTTATCATCTTTATATCACCCATGTCTAGAACAGTTCCTAGTATCAGAGTTTATATTATTGGGCTCAAAGATCATTGCAGGCAGTGACTGAAATTAAATTAAACGATGCTTGCTTCTTGGAAGGAAAGCTATGGCAAATCTGAACAGAATACTGAAAAAGAGAGCCAACAAAGGTCCATATAGTTAAAGCTATGATTTTTCCAGTAGTAATATGACTGTGAGAGTTGGATTATAAGGAAAGATGAATGCCACCAAATTGATGCTTTTGAATTGTAGGGCTGAAAAGACTTTTGAGAGTTCCTTAGAGATACAATCAGTCAATACTTAAAGAAATTGATTCAGACTATTCATTGGAAGGACAAATAGCGAAGCTGAAGCTTAAATATTTTAGACAAATAATGAGGAGACAGGACTCACTGGAAAAGACCCTGATGTTAGAAAAGATTGAAGGCAGATGGAGAAGGGGATGGCAGAGGACCAGATGGATAGATAATGTCATGGAAGCAACAAACATGAGATTGGAAAAACTTTGGGAGATACTGGAGGATAGAAAGACCTGGAAGGCTATGGTCTATGGGGTCACAAAGAGGTGGATATAACTAAATGCTGAGTAATAACAGGGGCCACTCAGTGAATTCTTATTAATGATTACTTTATTGGTTGAGTGACTGATTAAATGGTTAGATGAGTTCACACATCAGGAAGTTCACAGATCAATCAGAAATTTCATTGAAAGAGATTTAGGACATAGTTATAGAAGCCCCAAGTTCAAGTCCTAGTACTACCACTTATTAGCATTGTGACCTTGACCAAGGGGCTAATTGATACTATGGCAGGATTCATTTGTTTGCTTTTTTGGTGGGGGTCAAGGTCTCTACCAGGAAACCCTTTAAATTGGGGACAGTAAATCTAGGGATTCTTATGTCCTTTTACATCTGGTGTTCTAATGGATTCTCAGTCAAGGACTCTTCTACTAAACTTCTCTCAGATTGTAAACTCTGTTATTGCAAGTAGGAAGTCAGTCTCAAGATGCTACAGAAAATTCAGAAATATCTGGGTTCAAATTCTGCTTCTGATATTTCTTAACTGTGTGACCAAGTAAGTGTAGGTCACTTAACCTCATCTGAGCCAAGTTTGTTCATATGTAAAGTGGAGATACTAGTGCCTAGAGTACCTATCTCATAAAGTTGTTCTAAGCACCCGATGGGATAATGTTTGTAAAGCAAATGTCAATTATTAATCTTTTCTGGATGTAGGTTATGAACCAAGAGACTAATGAAATCCTTGAAATGTATTCAGTAAAGCCTCTGAGACAGTAAGTATTCATTTCCACATCTATAAGCTATAAATGATCACAGTAACATCTTGCCAATTTTCAGAAATAAATTAATACAAATTGGTTTTTCCAGGGAATTACATGTGTAAATTTAAAGATATCTCAACTCCAAATGTTTCTGACCTGTGGTAGAGAATTCAAAGTTCCTATTTTTGACCTGTGGTAGAGAATTCAAAGTTCCTATTGGTCTAATCAGCCACAGTTGGACACATTATGCCATGGCCCTGAAATAGTGACATCATTTTGGTCCCTTCAAGACAACAACCAACCAGTTCTGAAACCTCTCAAGCAGTGACTTCTCTGATTTAAAAATGATAGTGTTTCTCCAGCTTCCATTCTTTTGGTGAAGACAGCACATATCCAGCTCTATAGCAATGATCTCTATATCCTTTAACAGAATATAAGCTACCTGAAGGAAGGCATTTTAATTTTCTTTTTTTTATCTTAAGCCTTTCAAAATTCTTTTTTTAAAATTTTATTTGCTTTCATGTTTACATCATTCATTTCCATGAGATTTTTGAGTTACAAATTTTCTCCCCATCTTTCCCCAACCCAAACCCCCAAACAGCAATCCAACTGTGCAGCCCCTCCCCTGATCTGCTGTCTTTTGTGCCTCCTCCAACACCCCTCTAACTTTTTGGTAGGGCACGGAGGGTCTCCCTACACCAGGCCCTGTATACCTTAATTCCTAGTTGCATGTATTGCAGAGCTTTAAATTGTAGAATCTTTTGGTTTCTCCCTTGTCACCCACCCCCACTGGAAGGATAAGTAATTCAATACAGGCTGTGCATCACAGTGGACATATTGTAACTGTCTGATCATATGTCCCTCCTTCCTATCCCACCCCCTTGTTCTGTTCTCTACCCTGTCCCTGTCCCTTTACTGAAGTGTGTACTACCAGCCTCCCTCCTACATACCCTGCCCTTCCCTCTGTCATCCTGCCTCTCGTCCCCGTGCCCCCATTCTCCTGTGTTCCATGATACCCAGTTTAGAGTTTATATCATTCCTTCCCTAAGCCAAAATCAATGAAAGTAGATGAAAGTAAAGTTGTAACAGTTATCCCTTGCCTCTTCTATATGGGATGATAAATCCCATTTTGTCTCTCCCAGTCTCCTCTCATTCTAGTCCTCTCCCATCTCAGAATTTCACATTTTAAAGTATATATATACACACATACATACATATACATTTGTGTTCCCTTCACCAATCCTCATACTAAGAAAAGTTTCATAAGTTACTATTATTGTTTTTCCATATTGGCATGTAAATAATTCAACTCAAGTTCCTTGTGATTTTCTTTCTCAAGTTTACCTTCTCATGCTTTTTGTGCTTGGATGTCAAATTTTCTGTTCAGTTCTGTGTTTTTTTCCCACAAGAATGCTTGAAAGTCCTCCATCTCATTGAATGACCATATTTTTCCCTGGAACATTATACTCAATTTTTCTGGGTAGGTGATTCTTGTTTTTAATCCCAGCTCCCTTGATCGTTGAAATATCATATTCTAGGCCCTTCAATCTCTCACTGTAGAAGGTGCCAGATCCTGGGTTATCCTAATTGTGTTTCCACAGTATTCAAATTGTTTTCTCTTGGCAGCCTGTAATATTTTCACCTTTAACTGGGGATTCTGGAACCTGGCAATAACATTTCTAGGAGTTTTCTTTTGGGGATCTTTTTCAAGATGTGATTGGTGAACTCTTTCAAGTTCTATTTTGCCCTCTGAATCTAACACATCAGGGCAATTTTCCTTGAGAATTTCTTGAAGGATGCTTTCCAATTTGGTTTTTTTATCATGGGTTTCAGGTAGACCAATAATTTTCAAATTGTCTCTCCTGGATCTATTTTCTAGGTCAGTGGTTTTTTCAAGGAGATATTTCATATTGCTTTCTATTTTTTTCATTTGTTTATAATTGTTTTTAGGGCAAACCAAAAGGAAGTCTTCTCTTTAAGCTCAAACAATCAGTGCAACTATGCAGCTTTGCTATACATTAATCAAATAAATAACATGGGTCAGTTTTTAAGAAATCAAATTATTAGTACTTATAGTAAGGTGTGCTGCTATGAAAGATATTTTAAATGAATATACACTCTGTTGAAGTACTGTGACTTTTGTGATTCTCTTTCTGTTGTAAATGCACAGCTAAATTGGACAATTTTTGAACTCATCATAGATATATAGATATAGATAGATAAATATGTGCATGTATATGGGTACATATGTATTGTGTACATGCATTGCATTTGGGCATCCATATATATATGGATATGTATATATTAATTGTGTATATAATTTATACATATAATATGCACATATATTTGTGTGCATGAGTACAGAGGGGTAGATACAAAGATATGAGAGAGAAAGAGAGACAGAGAGATGGAGAGAGAGAGAGACAGAGAGAGACAGAGAGAGAGAGAGAGAGAGAGAGAGAGAGAGAGAGAGAGAGAGAGACTACTTTTATACTATTGATTTAGACCAGACTTGTGATACATCCACAAAGAGCTCTTTTGGTGAATAAATACCCAATGCTAATGTAGATCAGAACACATGCAGTGCAGGGCCTTAGAGAATTTCCTAAGTCTTCAGAGGTTAAATGACTTTTCTAAAGTCAAACAGCAAGGACATGTCAGGTGTGAGGCATGAAAGCATGTCTTTCTGATTTGAAAATTAGCTTTTTACCCATTATAGCACACTACTTATAAAACAAAACAAAAGAAATCTCCTCTCAATGTTTTTTTTTTCTCTCTGGATCACTGTCTTGTCACTTGATAGAAGGACTTGCATCGCTCAATGAGTTTTGCCTTGCAGGGTTACCAAAGATGGGTAGGTCATAGTGGGAAAACAACTCATTGAAAAAGACCCTAATGTTGGAAAAGATTGAAGGTAAAAAAAAGAAGGGGATGGTAGAGGATAATATGGATAGATAGTGTCATGGAATCAACAAACATGAACTTGGATTGACTTTGGGAGATAGAAGATAGTGGAGTATAGAAGGGCCTGGCTTGCTATGGTCCATATGGTCATGAAATGTTGAACAAGACTGAACAGATGAACAACATCATTCTTTTGCATCAGAATGGTCAAATAAGCTTGAATTATGACTACAAACTTTTCAAGGGCTTATATGCTATCCTGATGCTTAATTCAAAGGATAATATTGAAAAAATGTGATGATTCTTATTTTGAACAAAGATTGATAATTAAGTGTGTTTATTTTTGCATGATCTTACATGCATATACACACAGACACATGGGAACATTTTGAGATGTCTTCTTTCTCTTTTGAAGTTTTATTGTTAGGCATGCTTTTCTCTATTTTATTGTTAATGAGATGGAAATTTATCATATTGAGCTCTTTTCTCTTTTAGAGCCTAAGTCTGCATAAATAGCAACCAAATCCACCTGGGGTTGGGGTAGAAACTCCTTTTATTACCCTCAAGATTTATACTTGGGGTAAGTGGACACAAAATATTCACTGCTTAGGGGAGGTTAGGTCTCCGTATGACTCCTTTTTTTTCTATCAATGACAGTATAACAGAATCTTAAACTTTACAATAAATCTACAGCCCATAGAGTCTAAATTTCCATTTGGGGAGAAATCCTTACTACATCATATGACTTCATTCCACTTCCACTTGAATACTCCCAGTGATAAAGAGCTCATGAATTAATAACGAAAAAACATTTATTTCTAGATAGCTCTGATTTTTAGACAGTCCTCCATTATATTTATTTGAAACCTTTCTCTTTGTAATTTTTCCTTTGGTCACAGTTTTGCCTTTGGAGCTAAAAAAAATTGTCCTTTCACATCAGAATCATTCAAGCATGTTCATCTAATAAAATAAAATTTAATTGGGAATGAAGAAAAGACTTATTTTTGTGTTAAAAATCAGTTTCACTGTACAGGATGGGTAGAGGTATGCATAGCCAGAAATCAACTTATTCTGAGGAGTTCATTTCATGTGCAATCATTTTTTATTATACCATATCATTAAATGTTTGTTTTATTCCATAAAATATAATGTGAGGTTCCCAAAAAATTATTTTGAGGAAACAAAAGTGATCTTGGAATTTGTGGACTATGGCTCAGATCAGTCAATAATATGATATGTCAACAAAAGGACCAATAAAGGGAAAGACAGATTAGGACCAGAGGGGAATGAGTCCCATTTGCTCTTTTTGGGTTGGGTTCATATGCCATATTATGTTCATTTATATGCACAATGTTTGAACAAAGTAAGAGAGTGCCCCAAAGAGAGCAATGGGCAGAGTATAGAGACCATCTGAAGAATGATTAGGGATGCGGTTGAGAACCAAATAGTGCACTATACTATCTTCTCTTTTATCATCATTGTCATCCTTTACTCAATACCCCAGCCATCCTCTTGTTTGTCACTGTTTGTTTGCAAATGTCTCTGTGTATGTCTCCTTCCCATATCCTTTCCTCAACACAACTTTCCAATTCTGCAACCATATTTAAATCTTACCCCTACTGCTATTGGTTCATTATAGCTCCATTTATTTTTCATGTTACTCTCTAAAACAAAGCATCTCTCCCTGGCCACCTACTCCCCTATGTTCCTCCTCTTTTCTTACCAGCATAGGGCAGCTATATTCATATCAACAGAGCTTGGCACAGTGTTTGGCACATAGTAACAGTTTAAAATGTTTTTCATTCATCCACTCCTTCATTTATCCAGTTATCCATTCATTCTTTATACTCAAATTGATCAGCTTATTTCTTCTTAATACTTTGATGCTTCCAAATTTTGATACTAGATGGATCTGTGATATCATCAATGTGGACAATTCTCCTGCAAGGCAAATTGCAATAGAGCTATGTCTACCCTCTTTTCAAAGCTTATCCATTTCCTCTCACAAACAGGAGACAGAGAGTCAGCAACTGTGTTGTAAGCCTTCCTCTAGAGCTCTTACCAGTGCATGGATATCATTGATGAATGTGGATGGTCCATCAAACATCCTTCATTATTCTTACATAACCAGTTCATCTTTTTTCTGTCCTTACTCTTTCAGGGGAGCATTCTTTTTGCTTCTTTTCCCAGGACACACTACAGAATGTACACACCCATCAAGTACATGACCATTGCCCTTTGGGTGTTCCTTAATTTTCACTTTTCAAATACCTATATCATATTGGAATTTGTTGTTCTTTAAATGTTATGTAGTATTCACTTGTAAAACCATCTGTTCTTTCCATGTCTCATGGCAACTATTTGATATTATTAGTAGAAATTTTGTGAGAAAAAAATAGACCTTTGTTTTTATTAGTACTATATTTATTTTTTTTAATATTAGTTGGTTGTTTTTAATACTTTTGACTCTTGTTCAAAATATTGTAAAAAAAAAAAAAAGAAGAAATCATGAGTGGGAGAAGTAAAAAAAGAAAGAAAAGTTTTCGAATAATAATTCAGGGAGAACTTTCACAAGGTTGGCCCAAACAGAAAATGTCCACAATTATTTATCGCACACAAGTAGTTCTGTAGACGGAAAAGAAAATAAATCATGTGAATAATAGCAGAACTGTTAGTGGCCTAATTAAATGAGACAACTGAGACAGAACAACTGGTCAAAGCAAATAATTTGTATTTTGCAAAAGAAATTCATCTGCATATAGAAACCAGGTCATTATCAGCTGCAGCTCCCCTGGGCCAAATGAGGATTTTCAGTGATGTTCTTCTCCATTACACTTTTCTGCTACTAATATTATATTTTAGATTTAACATAAAATGAAATTAATGTAACAGATATGTTGTTATTCAGATATTTTAGTCATGTCCAACTCTTCATTTTATTTGGGGTTTTTCTTGGCAAAGATACTGGAGTCATTTACCATTTCATTCTCCAGCTAATTTTACAGATGAGGAATTGGAGGCAAAAATTGGAGTGAAGTGGCTTGCCCAGGATCATATAGCTAGTTATCTAAGGCCAGATTGGAACTCAAGAAGATAAATATTCAGGGGTGGCAAGGTGGCACAGTGAATAGACACCGGCCCTGAGTTCAAATCCAGACTCAGATGCTTAACACTTACTAGTTGTGTGACCTTGGGCAAGTTGCTTAACCCCAATTGCCCTGGTGTCTCCTCTCCAAAAAGCAAAAAAAAAATCAACAAAAAGATAAATATTGCTTACTCCAGGGTGGGCACTTTATCAAGTGTGCCACTTAACTAATCCTATGTAATAAATAGGTATTTATAATTTTAAAAGTAATAATAATGATGACAATGATCATGATTATGATGATGTGTTTGTTGCCTACTTTGGGGCTTAAAGTTTTCCAAAATTCAGTGTCTTTTATGACTCTGCTACTGATAATTCTTTTTTTTTATTATTTGTCTTTCTTAAATTAAATCTTTCCCTCACTCCACATCACTCCAAGAATTTCAAAAAAGAAAAATCTCTCAGTATATATGTAGTCCATAAAAAAAAATCACACTGGCCATGTCCCAAAACATGCCCCTTTTTCATTTCAAATTCATCAGTTTTCAGTCAGGATGTATCATGTTGAATCTTCATTCTTTTGGATTTGTGCTTTATCATTGAACTGATCCTAAAGTCTTCCAAATTTGTTTTTCTTTATGTTATAATTCAATACACTCTTCTACTCTGATCAAAAGCATACCTTTCAGATTCTATTGGAAACTGTTCATTTCATCATTTTGATGACCCAATAACATTTTATTACATCCTTATACCACAATTTGTTTAGTCATTCTGCAATAGGAAGACAATTTAGCTTCCAATTTTAGTTACCATGAAACTAGCTGTTGTAAGTATTTGTATATAGAGACGCTTTTCCTCTTCAATTTCTTTGAAATACAGGTTTAGTAGGGGTATATCTGAGTCAAAAGGTGTGTGTGTGTGTGTGTGTGTGTGTGTGTGTGTGTGTGAGTGTATTTCAGCAACTTTGGAGGTATAGGTTCCACATTGTTTTCCAGAATGACTGGACCAATTCACATTTCCATCAACAGAGGTCTAGTACTCCTCAACCACTTCAATATTTGTCATTTCCCTCTTTTGTCATCTTTGCTAGTCTTATAAGTGTGAGCTAAAAACTCAAAGTGCCCTTAATTTGCATTGCTATGCTACTTAGTGATTGAGAGCATTTTCCCATGATTATTGATAGCTTGAATTTGTTCTTTGGATAACTGTACATTAATATTCTTTGTCCATCTTATTAACTGGGGAATGGTTCAGTTTTGCACATTTTAAACAATCCCATATATATGGCTTCGTTAAGGAATTGCTGCATATTTTTATGTTTGTTTCAGCAGTTTCTCTTCTAATTTTAATTGTATTAAATTTGTACAAAACCATTTAAATTTTTTTAAATCAAAATACTCCTTTTACTTTGTGCAATGTTTTCAATCATTTTGTAATAAACTTTTCCCATAACCATAAATCTGAAAAGTAAGTTTTTTCTTGCTCTTCTTATTTTTGTTATATTAACCTTTTATTTCTAGGTCATGTTTGCATTTGGAGCTTATCTTGGTATGTTGTATGAGATGTCAGTCTATATCTAATTTCTGCCATATTACTACCTACTTTTCTCAGCAGTGTTTGAACAAATAGCAGATAATTTTCCTAGTAATTTAATTACTGGGGTTTATTTAATACTGTACTATGTTTCTATATATTGTACTAAATTGTTTTGCTCATTGACCAGTCCGTCTCTGTATCTTTGTTTGTCTCTATGTCTCTCTGTCCTTCTCTTTTTTATAACCAGTACCAAATAATTTTAATGATTTTTTTTAGTACATCTCAAGATTTGGCATTAATAGACCCTTTTCTTTTCCACTTAATAAAGTAGTATTACCTTAGAGAATCTTGATGTTTTGTTCCTCTATATGAATATTATCATTTTTTTAGTTCAATAAAATATTTCTTTGGTAATTTTATATATTACTATACCAGTAATTGATTTACAGAGTATTGTCATTTTTAATATATCAGTTCAGCTGATGTATGAACAATCCTTGTTTCTCTAATTATTTAGGTCTATATTTTTGCAAAAAATTTGTTATTTGAATTTAAATTTACATAGATTTTTAATCTTGTTATACAATCCCAAATATCTTATAGCTTCTTGAGCTATTTTGAATAGAATTATTCTTTCTAGCTCTTCCTGCTAGATTTTGTTAGTAACATGCAATACTGTTAGTGATTTATGTAGACTTATTTTATATACTGCAACTTTGTTGAAGTTATTGTTTTGACTAATCTTTTTAATTGACTCTCTAGAGTTCTCTAAATACACCATCATGACATCTTTCAAAAGCAATCATTTTGTGTTCTTGATTCCTTGATTATTTTCTTAATTTCATTTTCTTGTCTCATTGCTATCATTAACATTTCTAACACTATATCTAATAGTGGTGATAATGGCCAAACTTGCTTTACCTTTGATCTTACTGGAAAGGCCGTTATCTTTTCTCCACTACATACATTTGCTTTTGGAATTTAAAAGAAATTGCTTACTATATTAAGGAAAGGTCCATATGTTACTGTGATTACTAGAATTTTAATAGAAATATGTTGGTCTTTGTAAAAAAACATTTTCAACATCTAGTGATATAATCATAAATTTTTTATTATGTATCTTAAAATGGTTTATTATATTTTCAGTATTCCTTATGTTGAATCAATGCTTCATTTCATCTAACCTACTCACAGAATACAATCTTTCCAATATATTGTTGTAGCATTCTAATTCTTATTTTTTCAAGGTTTTTTATATACCCACTAGTAACATTGGCACATAATTTTCTTTCTCCACTTCTCTCTCCCTAGCTTAGACATTAAGGGTCTATTTGTATCATTGAAAGAGTTTGGAAGGGTATCTTATTTCCATATTATCTAAATTGTTTATGTAATGTTGAAATTAATTGTGCTTTGAATGTTTGATAAAATTTCTTGTAAATCCATCTTTTCCCAGAGTTCCATTCCTCCACCTCATAAATATTTTTAGATTTAATCACTTATTGGATTTTTTCCTAATATGAGTTTATTTCTTCTTTGGGGGGATATTTTAAATATTTTAAAATACTTATCCATTTCCTCTAAGTTATTATTATTATTAATATAAGACAGTAAAAGTTTCTGACAATTTCCTTTTTTCTACTTTAATGTTACAAAAAAGTTCCATTTTTTATATCTAAACAACTTTATTTTTGACTCTCTTAATCTAGTTGGCTAATTGTTTTCCTACTTTATTAGTTTTTTTCCCACAAAGTTTGGATTCTAATTTTGTTTATCATTTTAATGGGATTTCTGGTTACAATTTTATAAACTTTTTAATTTTCAGAATTTCTACTTTTTTATTTAGTGATTTTTAATTAGATATTTTTCACTTTTTATTGAATATCACAGTTGTTGCTTTGGTCTTTCTTTTGTTGATGTAAGCATTTAGTGATACAAATTTTGTCCCAAGTAATTCTTCAGCTATCTAAAATTTTGTATCTTATTTTGCATATAATTATATTATATACATATAAATAAATTTGGGTGTATTATTTCATTACTATAATTTTCCTTGAGGAAACTTTCTTTTGATTTTAAGATTTGTTCTTTTACCCAGCAATTCTTTAGAATTATGTTTTTGAGTCTTCAATTATATTTTCCACTTCCTTCCGCTTATGTATCCCTGGCTCTTCTCAAAACTCCAGGGTCCTTCTGGATTCTTGGGTTAAGAAGGGTATCTGCAGGTATTCTTCTTCTTTTTAAATTTTATTTATTTATTATTAGTATTATTTTTGAGAATCATGCTTTTAAATGTCCTGGTTATTTTAGGATCTAGGCTCCTCTATGACCTAACATACCTTCATCTTCTCACAATCCCCAACTTTCCTGCTGACATGATTTAACAACCAGATCAATGTGATGAATTAAAGGTAGAATTTATATTTTCTTACAAATTAAGTGGCTCATTATGAGGCATATATCCCAAGGATGCTGATGACAGAAGAAAGGACCCATATCCATTAAAATATTTCTAGCACTATATTTTGTAGTAGCGAAAACAGGAAAGGAAAAGTGCATATTATTTAGGGAGTGGATAAACAAGTGATATTATTTGAATATAATGAGTATTCCTGCATGATAAGAAAGATGGAATATGTTAATCCAGAGATGCCTGGGATGAATTATAAGTGATGCAGAGTGAGATAAGGGAGAGCAGCAAAATAATGATGTAAAATATCATAGAGTGTTTTAAATTAAGAGAATAATAACAAATCACTCTAAAATGAATGCTATGGAATTATAATCACCCAACCTGATCCCAAAGAAAAGATATGAGAAGGCATCACCTCTCTTCACTGCAGAGATGGGGGTCTATAGATCTGGAACATTCTAGATAATAGTAGATTTGATTGACACATTGGGTAATATTGCTGAAGTATAAAGTTTTACTTTTTTTTAAGTGCTGTTTCTCTGTATGGAGTAAGGGGAGGTGACATACTAGAAAGTGTAGGTGATGTAACAACATGGTATCAGGATTTTCAAAAGCAGATTATTAATAGACAACCAGAATATATATGTCAGATGCCTATTTCAGAAAGCCAAGACTATGTTCTGAAGTTGAAAGCATCCTGGATTTTAAAGAAAACAACCTGGATTGAAATCCCAGTTTTGTACTTGTGTATCCTTAACCTAAACATTCTACTCTTCCCCCATATACTTGTCTGATTTTGATCATCTGTAAAAGGAAGAGGTATCATTAAAGTACTGTTAAAAATCCTTGTCAGTTCTAAGTCCTCTGTTCCTCCAAAAATTGTTCATATTCAAAATTTGTACCATATACAAGAGATAGATACTCTGTGCAGATTCAGTGATATAGCCCATTTCAGGCTAGAGTCAGGAATATCATCACTGCTTTCCTTCATGAGGCTGATGGTATATGTACAATGGATCTGACCAAGGCCCTTAATGCTGTCAGTCATGACAGTCATGGGAAATGATGGCAAAATTTGGTTGCTTGAAGAAGTTCATCAGTGTTGTATGCCAATTTCATGACAGCATATTTGCATTGGTTCTGCATAATGGATGATGCTCTCATGCTTTCCCAGCCACCAATGGAGTGAAGCAGGACTGTGTGCTTATTCCTATGGTTTTGAGCATGATGTTTTCAGCAATGCTGTCAGAGACCTTCAGTAAGAATGAGAACGGCATTAAGGTCAACTACCACACTGACGATAAATTATTTAACTTGAAAAGGCTACATGCCAAGACTAGACTGGAGGAAAGAAAGAAAGATCTATTATGGAAGGTTGAATTTGAGCTAAGTAATAAAGGAAACCAGGGAAACCAAATGGGAGGTGAGAAGGGAAAGGTTTTCAGGCATGGAATATAGACAGTAGAAAGGTACAATGTTGGAAGGTAGAGGTGGTATGGGAGGAATAACAAAAAGGCAGAGCCCTGGGATTTGAATGCTGACACTGGCACTTATTCCCTGTATTTTCTTAAACAAACTGCATAAGTTCTGTTCTTGAACCTCAGTTTCTTAATATATAAAATAATGAAAATAGACAAGGTGACCTCTAAGGCTCCTTCCAACTCCAAAGAGCTTTCCCTGGGCAGCCTAAGCAGTTTGTTTGTTCTGAGGTCTGAGTGAGGGGAGTTGACCTACAGACCTGAGAATTCATTTTAGGCTAATTGTTGTGACTCCTGCAGGGTCTCCTGTGGGTAATGCTTATGTGAATCTGTGTACTAACACTCTTCCCGGTACTAGAATTCAGGCAAAGAACACTTGATTCTATGGTCTTGGTGGAAACCATCGAGGTGGAGTAGAGAATAAAACCCTGTAACTGGAGACAGAAAGTCTTGAGTCCAAATGTTCTTAGATACCTACTAGCTGTGCAACCCTGAGCAAGTTATTTATTTCTTCTTTCCCCTAAGTTTCCTCATCTGTAATATGGAGATGGTAATAGCATCTACCTCAAAGGGTTT
>JAQQSW010006297.1:0-13983 GCA_028646575.1 Pseudocheirus occidentalis | reverse complement strand
TGGAAACCAAAGTTAATGGTTGCCCCAGGAGTGGAAGATCAGTATATTGTGAATTGTTGATTGAATCAACTCCCTCTTAGGGAAACTAAGTCATTCCTTTTGTTAATCGATTGATTGAATCCTTAGCTGGATTGATTGAATCTTTAAAACGTGAAGCTGGTTTCTCCATTAGGGAAACCAGTTGATTCTTCTCTTGTTCCTTGTTCCTTTCTGAAATAAGATACAATATTGAGACTTTCCTTGTTCTGAAGATTGTATATAATATTGTGAATTTTTGATACTGTGAACATTGTACTGAATCTAGATTTGTAATGGAATAAACAGAGTGTTCACTAATACTGTGTAATCTGAATCTCAAAAGCTGTTCACAGCATTCTCTCAGGAATCTACTACTAATTGGCTTTACAGTATCCAATTTAGGTTTTGAGCCTAATATAATCATATATTAAAAGCACGTATTTTAAATAAATTCTAGTTATATATATATATATATATATATATGTGTGTGTGTGTGTGTGTGTGTGTGTGTATGTATAAATGCTTATATTAAGATATATGATAACATCACATATTAAACTGACACATAAGGTTGATCAGTTACTTTCATAATTTAAGACTATGATTTGGAATAAACACAGCACAATGGAAAAAGCATTGAGTGTATTGTGAGAAGAACTGGGTTCAAATTTCACTGTAGTTGCTTACTACTTGCATTTACTTGAGCAAATCACAATCTCTCTGGGCATCATTTCCTTCACCTATAAAAATGAGAGGATGTGATTTCCAGGGTCAAGTGTCACACTAAATCTCTGAGTTCTGATATGTGATTTCATTGTTATGGATAATTCCACCACCAATACTGATTATAAAACTTCCCGTGTCTTAGTAACTTTATGAAATGCTGTTATGAAAAATACATCATTAACTTATAAAGGATGATACAAAATCACAGCTGGGCACAATGTGGTTTTGGGCACTTAACCCCTTCTACTCATGATGACTTTATCTCTGGACCTATGCACTAAAACTAGGTTCAGTTTTGATAGATTAAAGAGTGGACCTTAAAAGATCTTAAAGAGTAGGGTGAAGTTCCTTTTTATTTGAACTCTTTTGCTCTTTACCCTAACCTCAGATGCCCAGGGGAATAATTTAAAACTTATGTTGACCCATATCTAGAATCTTCCTCTAAAGTAGATAGGGAAGAAAAAAGGGATTTAGAGCACGCTGTAAATCAGATATAGGACAGCTATTTATTTCCATTACACAATAGAACAGCCAAGCACAAAAGATTTACAAGCCCATGCTTTATAAAGAAAAAAAAACTTAAGAAGCAGTAACTTATAATTATTACTATAGTCTCCAGGCAAGGATTACTATTCCCAGAAGATTTTGAATACTTAAAATACTAGAGCATGAAGCATTTTTTGAACTGCTGAATAGGTATTTTATGTTTTCTTCGCATTGTAATATCTCCCTCAAGATCCATATCTTTTGGCAAATTGGCCAGGTGCTGGGCTCCTTTTTTTCTGTCACCAATTATCATCTCTTCCAAGAAATGCTATAATGGATGTAAATGGCATCTTTTTTAAGTGTAGCAGGGACTTCCTGGTGGACTTGGTAGATCCTGACCTCTTAAATTCACAACATTGGTTCTAAGCCTAGAAATGTTTAGCATAAGATTGTTGTTAGTTCACTTATGTCCAGAAAAGAAACACAGGTGAAGAAAAACTAGGACACTGAGAGCCAATTTCAATCTTATCTAATCTGACATAGCTGCTGCTGGGCATGTGTGAGAAGTCTTCCTGTTTCTGCTAGGATAGACGATAATAAAAACCTGCCTGATATCTTTTGGGAAGCCCAAAGAAATACTCAAAGAGTCTTGACCCAGGAAGATGCAAAGAGAGAGGTGAAGGTTGCTCCTTTTAACTTTTACGGAGTAGGAGGCTCTTCCCGGCTTAATGTCCCCATCCTTTCAGAAACAGACTTCCCTCTAACCTTATAACCATTAAGGGTGAATAGATGGCCAAAGTACTTCACCCAGGGTTAGCTTAGTAATCCTAAAGCACAACTCTGAGGACTAATCCAACATATGTGGATCACTTACAAATACCAGGACACATGTGTCACTGAAAGTGGCTTTGCCCTAGGATTACTCTCTAGGGTTCTATCCAGAGCCAATGATCAATGGCCAATGGGGGTGGGGTGGGATTCTCTATAAAGGGTTTTTCTAAATTTAGCTTTTCTAGTCCACAAAAGATAGGCATAAGTCTTATCACTAAACTCATACTTGAAGTCATTTCATTTTGGAAGCCTATGCTAGCTAAGTGTATCAGCAAGCACCCTAGCATAAACAGTGTGGCTGCTAGCACAGGTTCTTATATCTGCTTTTCTGAAGGAAAGCAACTCAAAATGGTTTAACAGTCTCACTTTAAACAATCAAATACATATCATTTACCTAGTTAAGGAGAAAAAGTCAGCACCCTGAACTTCAGAGAATACAAACAAGTTACAAGCAGAAGTTGCAAGCAAATAGAGAAACAGATCAGCAGAAGGGCTTCAACCGTCTGACCATTACATCCATACCTATTCAGTTACCAGAGAGGGAAGCACCAACATCTGGGGTTTTCAAAGACGGGTGTCTCAGTGGCTTCCCAGAGTCTCATCTGGCCAAATCACACAACTCTTCCCAAAGTGATCTCCAAAGCAAAACCTCGCATCAGGGTATATGTAGCCTTCTCCTGGATCAGAGAATGTCACAGCCCTCTTGACTCACTGCCCAATCACAAAGCAACAAGGCACAGGCATTCCGAAAAACAAGCCTCCCACCACAGGCTACACATGACCCCATACAGTCTATTAGAGGACAGAGTATACCTTCAAATCAGGGAAGGTTCTCAGAGACACTTAAGCCTGTTAAAGGGTCTAGGGGCAGGGAAGATCTTCAGATTCCCATAGCACTAAGCTACATAAGCAATGTAAGTTAAACAAATATGAAATATACAAATACCTATGTAAACAACACAATGATGGTGCCCCCAATTCGACCTTTATTCCTGTAGTGACTCCACAGCAGATTACCTTGCCTCTAAATTTTGGCTTTTAAGAAGAATAGGATTATCTGACATGACATACATGAAATATACTCTAATTATGTTCCTTCCATCTTTAAAATATTTGTTTATATGCATAAAGTTCATTCTTCCTTCAAATCTAAGAGGAAGAAGATTCTCTCATTTGAGCAACTAACCTTATGTATATTCTCAAATTCTTCCTCTTATGCCTCATTCAGGGTCACAATCCCTCAATTAACCCCTTCTAAACCTTCAGTCATTCCCTGTGGACTATATTTTTCTCAGACTTCAAAGAAAACACACACGTACACACACACAAAACACATACAATGGTTTTCCTGTCATAAAAACCGCAACAAATACCTTCCCTGGATTTTACCGAGGTGCCAAGCTAAGCCATTATGCCCTCCTCCTTTCTTTTTTGGGGAGAAGTAGGGGGAAAAAAGCATTTATTCCTACTATGGGCCAGATAATGTGCTAAGCATTCACAAATTTTATATCTAGCTACACTTTGAGAGATAAATAGATATTGGCAGACCAAAATAAATAAGGAATGGAACCCTCCAAGCATTAATGATGCATAGCATTTCGTAGCGCCTGAAACACAGAATGTTCTTAAGAAATATTGGTCAACTGACTGATATATATACATAAAAGTCACAGGGATGGGTATTGGTCTGTGATTTCACTGGTAAAGGAAATATTCTCTACCAATGTGGATTTACACTTTCTCTGAAATTCCTAACCTTAAAAAAATTGCCAAGAAGTTGAGGGTTTTGTCCATCATTATATATTTAATATGTATTAAAGACAGGTTAGAAACTTGGCCTTCATTTGATTTAAAACTGGCTACCTACTTTGTGCAATTAGGATAAAGTATAAAGCATAACATTGCACAATTTTACAGAGAAGAGTTTACAGCAAGAAAGAGGTAGTGTAGACTAATGGCAAGTTATTTTCAAAATCAGAAAGACTCAGGCGCCAGCCCTGTTTTTGACACTTACTGATTAGGTAATCGTGTTCAAAGTATTTAACCTCTCAGAGTCCTCCGATATACCTCAAAGATTACCATTTGCAGAGAAAGTGTCAATCTGCATGTACAAAAGGAATTTCCTCCTGTGTGAGTTGTTCAGAGAGGACTAGGACCTCTGGTAGGAGGGCTTGATGAGCCCTTTTCAGAGCTGCTCATCCACTTTCCATGTCCACTTTTCATTCAACTCTCACCCATGGCTCCAAGAAGCTGCAGCATGCTCAAAGGCCACAGCCTAGTGAAATCATCACAGCAGACACAATGTTGAGGGTAATCACAGTCCTAAATCCACTGATGACTTAGGGGTATGTCTGTTCTAAGCATGTGAAGACTCCTCCCAGTGGAATGGGTGGAGAAGAACAATTTGTTCCAATGACCATAAATGTGGCTAAAGCAGGTGCTGTAGAGCTTGGTCACATTTAAGACTCCAAGTCTACCCACTGCATCTCAGGTCATGGCCACTAGACTTTGATGACTCTGGAAGATGACTTCACTAATCTCTGCCTCACTTAAATCTAGTTCATACGCAAGTCAAGATATCACTCCATGATGTCATTGATCTTCTTTGAAAACAAAGGTTGAACAACAGTAAGAGGAATTTCCTCCCTGAAAGTATCCTATGACAATGAAAATTTCAGGTCTGATAAATATAGGGAGAGGCGACTAGGTGGCTGAGTGTATAATAACATTTTATGTTACTTCTGTAAAAACTATAAAATCTAATATTTGTACCTACTTCACAGGGTTTTTGTGAGAATCCAATGAGATAATATCTATAAAGTACTTATAAAGCACTGTCTCACACATAGTAGGTGCTATAGAAATGTTTATTCCCTCATCTTTCCTTTCCCTCTCTGCATACATGTAGACACACATATTTGTTCTCATTGTATATGTATATGCAAATAACATATGTGCACACATATAACTAAATTGTCCAATTTGGGTTGAACTATATCATAGATCAGACAGCTACGGTGCTGAGTCTAAAGTCAGAAAGGTCCAAATTCAAATCCATCCTTTAGACATTGGTTGTGTGATCCTGGGCAAGTTGCTTAACCATTTTGCCTCAGTTTCCTCATGTGTAAAATGAGCTGGAGAAAGAAATAGCAAACTATTCCAGTATCTTTGTCAAGAAAACCTCAAATAGGGTCACAAAGAGTCAGAGATGACTGAAAGGACTAAACGATGACAAAAAAACATATACTATGTTACTTTAAGGTAAAATATGATTGACACAGAGCAGGTATGAAAGATTGTATTTACATAAGACAGCCCTCTCTAGATTACAAAGAAGGTTAGGGAAAATAACATTTGCCTAGGAATCAAGAGATCAAAGTCCACTCTCTTCACTTTTCTGGCCTTCAATATACCCTTATTGAAAATAATAGTTTTGAATTAGATAATCTCTAAGATCCCTTTTAAACAAAAATCCCAGGATTCAAAGCAGTTATTTGAAAATTTTCTAGCAGTGGAGTGATTTGAGAAAAACTTGAACTCTGTCTCAGCCTTTCTCTCCTATTGGATTTTTCTGCCCAGAAGTCTTAAGGTCAAACCTCAAATTCAACATACTTGAAAGTGAAATTTATCATCTCCTTACCAGTCTGTGTCCCATGCCCCAATTTGTAAATCTGTCTCTACCTCCTGATTTCCCTATTCTAACAACTCTTCTATTAGTCTCTTAGTCACCAAATTGGCACTAAATAAAACAAGTTTGTCTTCTCATTTTCAGCCTAACATTAATCAATCCTCTAATGAAGCTAATTAAGTAAAATGAGCAACTGAAAAATAATGATACTTAAAAATGTTAATATATACACTTGTCTTTGGTGAGGTCTATACATCTGAATTGAAGGATTGAAGCAATTGTCTGTATAATGCAAAATAAAAAATACTTAATCTCACTATTCAGATAATTGAAGTAACGTTGATTATAGTATTCCAGATAATAGCTTTATTTATTTTCTTTGCTTTCTTCATATTTCCATGTCCAACAACTGCTTCTTTACCTAAAAATTACACGTATGTGTATGTATATATCTATGTATGTATATGTGTGTATGCATATATGTGTATGAATATATGTGTGCACATATGTAACATATATGCATGTTTTCAATTTTGTACGTATCACAAACTATTAGAAGTAAAGAGGCAGTTATATCAATGGGTAGGGACACAGGAAAACATCAGTGGGTCAAAGCGGACCTTGAATGACATGGTATCTATTATTCATTTCCCTGTGATATCTAGCTCTAAAGTTATGGGAAATGAATTGACAGGCAGGACATGTAGGTAAATTGCTCATTTGGTGATATAATCTAATACCACAGGAAACTTTCAGAAAGGAAGAGATACCACAAAAACCATTTTATAGTCAGCATCCTAAACACTGTATTGCCCTTAGTAATGTAGGAGACATTGTAGACCTTTTCATTTTCAGAGGTCACAAACTGGCAGAGCTTGATGAAACATTATAAGGAACTGTAAAAAGATCCCACAACCACCAGCCTTCCCTAGAGACTTCTGTGGTCTCTCAAATTCTCTCAGAAACCATTTTTGAGGCCTTAAGAACGAAGGGTGTAAAAGATACAACTCATCATTGACAAGTGGCTGTGTCTACCACCCACTCTTCAGGTACAGTAGGATAGCTTAGAGGATTTCTCTGTTGTTTGATCTGCTTCTGTCACTGCCTGCCAGGTTTCTCATTCAGTAGTCAACATTTATTAGTAAGTAACAATCTATGTGTTTGGATAAAAAAAAGTATGGAACAATAAATGAATGTGTTGCAGGAGCTGCACGAAAAGATGACTGAGCAGCTCACCCCTTGTTTTCTCTCTCTTGGGCTTCATGCTCTCAATAAGACCTATTCCGGCTATGTGCCACCAGAGATGAGCAATTTGTCCATGTGCCATGTTTTCATACTTCCTTAATTAGATTGTGCATGATTTCTAAACCAGCTGATAGAATATATAAAATATTCCAGCTTCTGGGCTTAGATAGGTTACTGATTTTCCCTTACAGTCTGACAACTTCTTGGCAAATACCTTCAGATAAAGCAGAAATGAGCTTTGTCTTAACACAGGCAGGAGGTAAGAAGGGTGGAGTCATACCATCTATGCAATAGAATAACAGTCTGTGTGATAGTCATTAGTAACTTCCAAATTTAAGTCCATGTGCAGGAAGATCCCCACCAACATACAGAAACATTAGGAGAGACTCAGTGGGTGATATGCCAGGACACTGCTGGCCTGAACCAGACCATCCATTTTATCTGTCTGCCAGTGAGAACAACATACTGCATCCAGGAGCAAGTTTCTCAGATGTGACTGATGCTGCTGCTGCTGCAGAAGCACCTTGGTTAGGCTGCACATTAAGCATGAGGAAACAGGATTCTTGTTGAGTGTATGGCAAGGCATCAGAAAAGCAATGCTTGTTGATATGGAATAGGCAAGCAATTAGCCTGAGAAAAGAAGGAATCACAAGCTGCTGACCTGCAAATTTATTCCCTTACTTTAATCCTTCGAGCTTCTGGGAATAAATCAGTACCTCTTGATGATCTATTCTCTCCAAAGAAGCAGATTGAAGCCCTTTCATAAGTAAAAAACAGATTTTTAAAAATCGTGCTAGGAACACACTCATATTTTATATGAACTGTTATTTTTGCATATTTAAAATCCAGTGTATGAAGCTAGCTATAGCTGCTGGGACTGAAAATAATCATTCCTAAGTACCTAACCTCCTTATAAGCCTCTGTATCTATCAAGGTAGGTACTCGGGAAACAGATTCACAGTCAAGTGGCAGTTCACAGACAAAGACTTTTTGAGTTTCCAGAGCTTGGGCTTTGTTGGAATGTCTTTCAAGATTCCAGTATTACATCTTGAGGAGAGTTAGGATAGACACAGAATGGAATCATCAGGTGCTAAAAAAAAAAAAGGTTTTAAGCCCCAAGATCCCTTTATGAATTCTGAATTTCTCTTGAGTGAATTAGAAAAGGAATAATGCTGGGACTGGGGATGGGTGTGTGGAGAGGACTGATCATACCCTTGGAGAATTTTAAATAGCTCAGGATGCTAGCATTCAAGGAATAATTTTCAAGAGTTCCAGTCACTCCATGTGAGGAAGCATCTTGGCAGAAAAGAAGCCTGCATCTATACTAGAAGGTACAGGGGAGGCGGTTTTCTTCACCTTTCCCTCTATTTCTTTGGTCATGATATCTTGGATTGTTATTTACTCAGTAAGAGACAGACACCTTACCCTTCAGTTAGGGAATCACCATGCAGGCATGGACACAGAGAGAAAATGACTGAAGACAAGAAATGTATTCATGGGATTTGAGCCCTGGAAGGAGAGAAGATGGGCAGCTAGGTGGTACAATGGACAGAGCACTGAGCTTGGAATCAGGAAGACTCATCTTCATGAGTTCAAATCTCGCCCCTGACGTTTACTAGCTGTGTAACCCTGGGTAAGACACAAGTCACTTAACCCTCTTTGCCTCAGTTTCTTCCTCCATAAAATGAACTGGAGAAGAAAATGGCAAACAACTCCAATATATTTGCCAAGAAAACTCTAAGTGTAGTCATGAAGAGTTAGGCACGACTGAAACTACTGAAAAACAACAAACAGAAAAGAAAGATAACTGGATTGAAAAAAGGGAAGGATTAAGCATTAATAAGATAACTAATATTTGCCAAACACTGTGCTAAGTGCTTTACAAATATCTCATTGGATCCTTACAACGCTGCGAGTTAGGTGCCATTGTTATCCCAATTTTACATTTCAGGAAATTGTAGGGGAAAGAGGTTAAGTAAGTGATCCAGGCTTAGCCATCTAGTAAGTATCTGAGGTCACATTTGAACTCAGATCTTCTTCACTCCAGGACCAGGGTTCTCTCTACTTTACTAGTGGGTTGCCAAGGAAAAACTTGCTCTTGGCAATAGAGAATTGAAGCATGAGGAACAGACTCTGGGGAGCCCAGCTGAGCAACCACCCCAAAGAAATGCTGAACCCAGATCAGAGCTTCAAGAAGGCTATATGAGGAAAGAAACAATACAGAAGTTCTATAGTTCCAGAGGACTAAGTTATTTTGGCCACGTGTGTTTCCTGGTGTGTGTCTTACTAACATTGTACTTGAAATAATACTGCTAAGGTAGGGAACCTTAGCTGTTTAAATTCATCTAGGAGGCATGGTCAGGTTTTCTCCCCCTCTTCCATGCATGCTGTATAGGTTTATGGGAGAGGTTACTTCAGGTTTATGACAAAAATATTTTGTAGTTACTATTCTTTCTATGCCACCTGTGTAAATATCAATGCTTTAAACTAATTGGCACTAATTGATGACAGCTATGCACATAAAGCAAAGACTTCTAGGCTAACACTTGAACCTGGGAGTAGCAGCCATCCTTTGAAAATGCAAAGCCCAAATACAAGTACAAATTGCAGGATGAGAGTAGAGGGGATCTTATATCTTTATGCATGGTAGAATAAAGACAGAATATTCATTTTTCTCAACTACACATAAGGATAGGGGTAAGGACTAGGTTTATGATTGTATTTGTACAGGGAACACCCAGATAGAGGTAGGGAACTCCCTCTAACAACGTAGGTTGGAACCTTCTCTGAAATTTATAATCTCAAAATTTACCTAAACCACTGAAAGGTTAAGTGACTTGCCTGATATCATTCAGGCGACATGTGCCAGAGGTCAGACTTAAAACCAGGTCTTCTTGGTTTTGAGTCTGATTCTTTATTCACCATTCCATATACTGCTTCTCTATACATAACTGATAAATAATAAAATATCTCATACACATAGTTTTTCTCTATTGAAGCTACAACCTAAAATGCAGGTTTTTCATAACTTCATAACTTTTCCCACATAATAAAACCTAATAACTCCCTACTCCCTCTAAGATCAATGGAAAAAAAGAAAGAAAATTCTGTTTGGTTTTTAAAGTACTTGAAATTCTGGATTCTTCCTACCTTTGTACTCTCTAATCCAGTGACACTAGCCTCCTTACTGTTTCTGGAATACAATACTCCATCTCCAACTCTGGGCATATTCACTGCCTGTCCCCAGTGCCTAGAATGTTCTACCTCTTTCATGTTACGTCTTCGAGCTTCCCATGCTTCCTTCAAGTTTCAGCTGAAGTCTCACCTTCTGCAAAAAGGTTTTTTGCTGTTCTCCTTAATCTTAGGGCCTTTCTTCTCAGACAGCCACCAAATTTTACACATACACACACATATGATGCATGTGTACATGTAGATATATATGAATGCATATATATACACAACTATTTACAAACAAGATATATGTGTGTATATCTACATACATATACATATGTGTGTGCACATAATGGCTTGAATATTTTCTCCTTTATTAGACTTGGAGGTTCTTGAGAAAAGGGGCTGTTTTTGCTCTTTTTTGTGTTTTCACAGTACCTGGCACATTAATAGATATATAATACATGCTTGCTGAATGACTCATCAGTGTTCTTTTGTCCACTCATGCTACTTCTCAGTGTAGAAAGGAATATCTCCCTTGTCCAGGACTGGTTTTTTTTTTCTTCCTTTTGGACAAGGGATCAGAATTCCCTTTGTTACCTAATACCAGGCATTTTTTTGGCATCAGGGACTGCTTATCCATGACTCCAGTATTGTTTTCCCTGTAACTGATACAGATATCTATGTTCTCTTCAAATTGAAAATGGAGAAGGAACTCTAACCAAGGACGTATCATGGTTTCATTTTTTCCTGAGTAACTTCCTGTGCAATAGACAGGAAGTACTTAAGAGAGCCAGTGTGTCTGGGACAGACTTTTACTGAAGATATAATATGCAAACCATTCTGAGCTATCAATAAAATTGAATCATTTAGCTCTATTCTCCTCAAATGCTTCTTGTTAAATAGGAATTCGCTATAAATGATGGCAAGTATAGTCTTCATTTCAGATCATTAATGCAGAAATATAAGGATTTATCAAAGACAAATAGAAAATTTAAAAAAAATGCAAAAGAGGCAAAGAAAAGCTTTAAGCTGTGACTGTTTCTATACTCCTAAATGGCTGAATTTAGCCTACTGTGGTTTGCAAACTAAATAAGCTTTAGTCTCTTTCTCTAAAGCCTGATTGGCAGAATCATGACCAGTAACAAACTGGGAACACAGTGAGTACTTAATAAATGCACATTGATTTGTGGGTGGATGGGCTACCAAATTAGATAAAAATAAAAAGCCAAGCAAGTGTTTTCCTAAAGACAGGGCATACAGTAGCCATTCCTTTGACAAAATAAAGCTCCTAAGCAAAAAAGGGGAGAAAAGAAATAGTATCTCAAAACTGAAACTGAGACCAGTATTTTTTTTGAGCAGCAGGCCAATTATCAAAACCCAATTCAATCTATTACTAATATCAAAAGCTAAAAAAAAGTATTTTTACATCACTTACAAATTATCTGGTGCTAGAGGCAGAAAATAGCACTGAAAATTACTGGACACTCAAATATAAGAAATATTTACTGTGTCCATCAGAAATGAGAGAGAAAAAATTAATAGTGATCTTCCTTCTCTCACAAAAATGCTGATATTTGAAACAAATAATTCTATGATTTTGTTCAAAGTTCAAACTGATCTGCTTGTAGACTCAGCATGCAGAGGTCAAAAATAAAGACTGTGACAAGTCTGTATGCTGATATATAAATAAACAAACAAATAAATAAATACAATTTAAACATTATTACTCCTATGAATTCCTTGATGATCATAAGGACAAAGAAGATGCAGTGATTTTTGTATTCAAAATAGATTCTGATAATTAACACTGGAATTTTTCAACATAGAAGGAATTAGTTATCTCTTTGATCTCTCAAAGTAATAATCACTGTTTCTAACAACCTGTGACCTTTAACCCTAGCCTCCCTCATCTTTCTTACTTTAATCTTTAAACATCCATGTAATTTAGTGAACACATATCATGTTCTCAATATCATTTTCTTGAGCAACTGAGTGTTTAAGAATGCTTTTCATTTCTACATGCCCCCCAAAGACATTTTATGAATAAACATACTTGTGTCAGAGAAGTCACACATTGAGTTCAAACCTCTGAACTTGCCTTATACACACGGATTCTTAAATTGGGAAGAGAAAAAAACCCTCTGTTATTCCTACTCAAAATGTGGAGAGCTTTGGAATAATAAGGCATGTGCAGGTCACTGCAAAGAAAAAGATAACACAATGGTAACCTGAATATGTTTGCTGATGTGTTTAAAGGGATTATGTTTCTTTATAATACAGTGTATGCAACTGAAAGAAAATGTAAAGCCAGTGATTCATGCAATGAGAAAAATAACACTGTCACTGAAGACCAGACTGAAACGTGAGTTGAGCTGAATGATAGAAAACAGAATTGGTAAGAGGCAGGGCCCTTTCTGACTGGATTCACACAAAAATAATCATTGAGAAAGCAGATGGTAACTAGTGAATTTGCATGGATGCAAAGGAACAAAATGACCAGATTTTTTCAAAAGAGGAAAAAAAGATATATTAACCTATTAGTTAAAAAATTTAGAATAAACAAGTCAAATTTTTCTATTTTACAATATTTTAATATTGTTCAAAGATTACCTCTTATCTTCCATACTTATACTACTTTTTCAATACACATAAACACAACAAGGTTAATAAGATGATGACTCCAGGGCTAATAAAACAACAACAAAAAAAAAGATTTTGTATACAAGACTCTAGCCAAAGCAAGAACAAAATACTTAGCTTTTATCTTTCTAGTTTTCTACCAACATGATCTTCACTTCACTGATCTTGTTCCTTGTCCATTGTTTTGTTCAATTGTTTTAGTAATGTCTGACTCTTCATGACCACATTTGGGGTCTTCTTGGCAAAGATACTGCAATGACTTGCTGGTTTTTTTCTCTGTCTCATTTTACAGATGAGGAACTGAAGTAAACAGAATTAAGGGACTTCTCCAAGGCCATACAGATAGTAAGTGACTGAAGCCAGATTTGAACTCATCAAGATAAGTCTTCCTGACTTCAGACCTTCACACAATCTACTGCACCAGCTAGCTGCTCCACTTGCATGTAGTAGGCACTAACTAAATATTTGTTGATTGAAAAAGTGATTTTGAGTTAAAAAAAAAACACTTAGTGCTAAATAGAATTTTAGAGAAATGGAAGCCATGATGAAAAAATAATTTCTTCAACAAGCCATGTTAGACCAAGCCCATTTCCTTCCTTCCTTGCTTCCTTCCTTCCTTCCTTCCTTCCTTCCTTCCTTCTTTCCTTCCTTCCTTCTTTCCTTCCTTCGTTCCTTCCTTCTGTCCGTCCTTCCTTCCTTCCCTCTTTCCTTCCCTCCCTCCTTCTCTCCCTCCTTCCTTCCCTCCTTCCTTCCCTCTTTCCTTCCCTCCCTCCCTCCTTTCTTCCTTCCTTCCTTCCTGCCTGCCTTCTTTCCCGCCTTCCTTCTTTCCTTCCTTCCTTCTCTCCTTCCCTCCCTTCCTCCCTCCTTCCTTCCTTTCTTCCCTCCTTCCTTCCATCCTTCTTTCCCTCTTTTCTTCCTTCCCTCCTTCCTTCCCTCCCTCCTTCTTTCCTTCCTTCCCTCCTTCCTTCTTTCCTTCCTTCCTTCCTTCCTCTTTTCCTCCTTCCTTCCTTCCTTCCTTCCTTCCCTTCCTTCCTTCCTTCCTTCCTTCCTTCCTTCCTTCCTTCCTTCCTTCCTTCCTTCCTTCTTTCCTTCCTTTCTTTCTTTTCCTTCATTCCTTTCTTTAATCAAACAAACATATCATTTACCTAGTTCAGGGGGAAAAGTCAGCACCCTGAACTCCAGAGAATACAAATCCAAGTTACAAGCACAAGTTACAAACAGACCAAGAAACAGAT